>JASJFT010000389.1:0-21885 GCA_030770425.1 Darksidea phi | reverse complement strand
CTGACTAAGCCCTTGTCTTGGCTTCCAACCTTCTCGGGATGCCCCGCATCCTGTGATTCGCGTGGGGTTGTAACAAGAAGATACCGAGGAGTCTATAGATAGTAAGATTAAGGTAAAGAAAAATACTAAGAAGCCCGTAGGTAATAAGATTAAGGTAGAAGAAGATACTAAGGAGCCTATAGATAGCGTAATTAGGGTAGAAGAAGATACTAGAGAGCCCGTAGGATATAAGTATAAGAGGTTACTATAAGATAAGATAATACGATAGACGACTAAAGTTAAAAGAGATAAGATATTAGTAGTCTAGATTAATATATAGTAAGATTCTAAAGAGAACGTATAAAGTATCGAGCTAGTACTTCTAGAGTATTAATTAAAGTTTACTAGGTTCTTAGAGCCGTATAAGAGGCTTAGGATTATAACTATAACTACTATAATTAAAGCTATAATAATAGTTAGAAGAATAGAGACTTTTAAAGACTAGATAATAATTATATAACTTTAGTAGTATAAGTATAATAAGGGTAATAGACTACTAGAAGGGTCTACGTAGATTCTAATAATAATAGTTATTAGTAAGAATATAGATAAGAAGCTTACTAAAGAGAAAGAGGATTAACTTTAAATATTATTCTTTAGAATCCTAAATAGTAAGAATATAATAGTTCTTATTATACTTAAGTACTAGTAGATATCTACGGCTATATATAGTAAATTAGAGAGACTAGAGCGAAAATTATAAGCTACTAGTATACGATTAGGCTAAAGAGGGGTTAGACTAGCTTTCTTAATATAATTAAAGTAGTTCTGTACGCTCTATAGTTAGAAGCTTAGTAGTTTAATTATAAAGTCTATCTATTTAAAGGCTTAGAATAAATTCGATTAGGTACTTAGATATAAAAAGAGATAAAGTATATTAGTAGATATATTTAATATTAAGGTTCTTACTTTACTTCTAGTAAGTATAGTACTAAATTTATTTATTAAACATACGTTTCGTATAGACTAGATAGAAATATAGATTAAACTTTTAAAATTATATATAGAGGATATTAATAAATTAAGTAGGAAAATAGAACCTCTTTATATAGTAGTAATAATAGACTAAAGTCCTTCTAATAGAATACTAGTCTTTAAGTAGGTAACGAATTAGTTATTAATACCGCTAGAGTCTCTACGTAATATACTAGACCCTATTTATTCTAACTTAGTAGAAGAGATATCGGATTACTAGATACTAGAGCTATAGAGAAGGAAGAGTAGAAGAAGGTAATTAGAAAAGAGTATATAGATATACCCTATTCTTTCCTAAGCTCCTATATCTATACGAGGGGCTTATAGATATATTTTTATATAAAGATTCTCTACTACCTAGAAAATATATAGAGTCCTTACTAATTCTAAGCTCCCTTTAAAACCTAAGTATATAAGTTTAGGACGAACCTATAACTACTTCTAAGAAAGTATCCTATACTACTTCTAATATATTACTAGATATATTAAAGTACTTATACTAGTTAAAGTTCTCGTTCTAGTCCTTATCGTAGTCTAGATAATATTTAAGAAATATATCCTCCTTATATTATATAAAACTAATCTTCTATTATAGAAGGTTATCGAGCTTCTCTTCTATAGAAGTATTATAAGTACTTATTTTTAAATTAGAGGTAATCGTAGAATAGAAGAGGTATTATTAGATTCTTCTTTCTATTAATCTATTTTAATTAGGATGTCTCCGTTATAGACTACTCTATAAGATAAAATAATAGTAAATATTAATATACTTAGATTAGTTATAGAAGGTAGAAATATAGATAAACTAAATAATAGTAGTATTATTAATATAAAGTAGGGTACTTTCTATATAGATACCGTTAATATAAAGATCGTTAGTAAATTAATTTTTAAAAAGTATCTTAAATAGCTCTAATAGTAGTAATATACTCGGATTCGCGTATAGGTAGAATATTAATAGATTATTATTTAGAAAGTTATAGCTTCTAGGGTAGAGCTTAAAAGGGGGTAGAGAAAGAGTAGAGAAAGGATAGAGAAAGGATAGAAAAAGAGTAAAAGAAAGGGTAGAAAGGTAGTAGGGCTAGTATAGAGGGCTATATTTAATCTAATCTATATTTAGGTTAGCGTCGAGCTAGATAAGATATTAGTAAATAATTTAAATCTAGACTAGTATCGATTATATTAAGTAATATATTCGGTCTCGCTATTCTAGACTTTAAAGGACTACTTAATACCTATAACCCTACGTAAACTAGTTTTTTCTTTTATTTCCTCTACTCGCTCTTATTCTATAATATCCTTATCTTCGTATATTTTTACCTTTTTATCTCTTAGTACTCTAAATAAATATAAATAGGTATATACGTTCGATCTCTCTAAGAGAACGTAGTACTCTATCTACTATTAAGGAAACTTATTCGCTCTACTAGTATTTATCGCTAGTATTTATACTAGTAGTAGTAAACCGACTTTAAGAAAAGATATAAGTATAATTATTATCCTAATAATACTACTAAATCTAATAGTACTATCGACTTTATAACGCCGCTAACCCTACTATACCGTCGAATCTAAGTACTATTAAACCTATATTACTACTAATTTATAATAGTATATTAATACTTTTATATAGATACTAATACCGTAATAATATTTATATATTTAAATATAAGTATTCTTTAATATTTCTATAAAATAGAAACTTAATAACCTTCTATAGTAAGGGGGTTATCTTTTACTAGAATTAAGTATACGGGAGCTAACTAGAATTATTTAATATAGAATTACTAGCTAGGAAGGGGGGAAGTTAGAAAAGAGTAAATATATATATTCTAACTCTTTCCTAAACCCCTCTACCTTATATTTAATCTTTAACTTATCTCGACCTAGGTTATAGATATAGAATTATATCCTTAACTCTATATATAATATTTATAATAAATCCTTTATATATACTTAGAAGTATTTAAATATATAATATATACTAAAATATTAAAAAAATAGATTAGATAAAAAATACGTTAATTAGATAAAAAAGGTATTAATTAGATAAAAAAGGTATTAGTACTATTTAAAAGAGTATTAGTATAAACTATCTTATAATAGACTATAGTCTACGAGTATTTAGAAATAGTATTAATACGATATCTTTTTCCCTAGTTCGATTAACGTATTCTCTCTTTAACGACGATAATCCTATCTATATATTACTATTATATAGTAATAAGTATATTAAACGAGTATAGAAAGCTTCCTACGCTATTATTCTACTTTATAGAACTCGTTTTATATAGAATCTAGCTTTTAATATAGTACGCTATAATATTCTAAAAAAATCCTAATTTAGTTAGTATATTCTTCTTCGATAATAATAATAGTTCTATTTATATATTACTACTATATAGTAATAAGTATATCGAGTAAGTATAGATAGCTTCCTACGCTATTATTCTACCTTATAGGGCTCGCTTTATACGAAGACTAGCTTATAATATAGTATACTATAATATTCTAAAAAAACCCTAATTTAGTTAGTATATCCTCCTTTAATAACGATAATAAACTTATCTATATATTACTACTATATAGTAATAAGTATATTAAACGAGTATAGATAGCTTTCTACGTTATTATTCTATCTTATAGAACTTACTTTATACGGAACCTAGCTTTTAATATAGCGCGCTACGATATTTCGAAAAAATCCTAATTTAATTAGCGGCCTTACTTAGGAAGTCTTTCCGAATATAGATACTAGGTACTAGTATACCTACCTTTTTAATTATATATCTCTACTACTATAATAGATATAATAAAATAAATTACGATACGTCTATTAGGAATACTTATTTAATAACTTAGAGTTATAAAATCCTAATTTTTTTTCCTAATCTTATCCCTATATTCTCTATTCAAATTATCGTCGTTATTATTATTATTATTACTACTACTAGTCGCCCTTATCTCCTCGTTAGTAATAATACGTAGAAAATAGTATATAAATATAATAATATACCCTATATAGTAGGTCTAACTTTCTAAGTTTTATAACTATACTATTAGTCGTTAGTTAATCTCCTCTTATTAAGTATTTTATAGCTACTACCTTATCTCGCGTATAAGTATTAATAATCTAGTAATACTTCTCTTAACTAGTAACTTAATAATTTTTACTATCTATTTAAGCTTTAGTTTACTCTACTTTAGTAGCTTAATTATATATATAAGATATACGTAGTTTTACTTTACTAGATACTATAGTTATTCTATATAATTAAACTAGTCTATTCTATTTATCTTTACTATATTTACCTCTATAATTTATATCTTTTATTTATATTATAAATCTATTCTCTTCTACTTACTAAGTAATATATCTACCTTAGTCTTTTATTTATATAATATACTAGTATCTACTCTACTATTTAGTATATTTATAATAAAATACTACTAAAGTTCTCTTATCTAAAAGAACGTCTAAATCTTAATTCTTTTATATAGTCTTTTAATATTCTCTTTCTACGAAATTTTATACTCGTCCTTATAATATATTCTTATTTAGTTGATATTAACTATAATCTTATTATAGTCTTCTTCGATATATTAATATCTATTAAGTAGCTTACTAAACGTCTTAAATAGTAGCCTTATTAGGGTTAATAGTTAAACTTTCTTAGGATTTCTAATCCTCTAGCGGCCGTAGTACTTAGTAATAGCTTTCCTCTCTTTTATAGAAACTATATAATAGTTCTATAGATATATATTAAGATTCTATATCTTTATTATATACTCGTAATAGATAAATATACTATATTATTAGAGATAGATAAAATAGTTACTAATATTCTTTACTATAAGCTTATCTCTACCTCTATATATCTTTATTTTAATACTAGCTCTTTTTAGTTTTTATATTCTACTATTAGTTATAGTCTATATATCCTAATATAACTCTATCTCTTAGTTCTAGATAATTTACTAAGTAATATTATAAGCGATTTAGGTATAATTAAATAAATAAATCTATAGTATTAATAATAGGGGGTAATATTACTTTATAAATAAATTATAAATAGTCCCTTTTCTACCTTATCTATAGCTAATAACTATAGATTATCTTTATATCTTATTTTACTTAGGATAATATAGTACTAGTAAAAACTATTATAAGTAACCCTTTTTATTATTATATTCTACTAGATAGCTATCTCTTATTAGCTATTTAATATAATAATACGTTAGGTTATATAGGTAACTTTAGATAATTTCTAGTCTTTCTAAAAGGGAAAGATAATATATTATACCTCTAAATAAGTATATTCTTTATAACTAAAGTCTAAAATCTATAGTAGTAATAATACTAAGTAATATTACCCTATTAATTAAATACGAATAGTCTCTTTTTCCCCTCTAATATTAGCTAATAATAATAGCTTATTTTTATACTCTATTTCGTTTAGTATAATATAGTACTAGCTAAAACTACTATAATAAACCCCCTTTTTTTATATTAATCTTCTACTCTTCTTTTTATAAGATCTATAATAGTTTTATTAATAATAGTCTTATTAGTAGTACCCTTTAATTAGCTATAAATATAATATATATATCGGATTACTTAGGTAATATAATTCCTAAGTTTCGACCCTACTAGATCTAGAACTCTTAGAAGTTCTTAGTAAATAAGTACTATATAACGCGTAAACTTCTACTATCTTATACCGTCTATCCCTAAATATATTATAGTCCTAGCTATTATTACTACTATAAGGGTCTTACTAGTTATATCTACTTAATAAAGCCGTATAGTAGTTAGATAGTAGTATCCGAAGCTTTCCTATAACTAAAGAGCTAGACTTTCTACTCTAGTATATCTATACCGCCTATAATAAATATTATTAAAAGCTATTTTAGAAGATTATAAAGCTAATTATAGACTAAGATATTTAACCTAATATCTATAGTACTAGATAGCTAGTACCTAATAATCTAACTAAGTATAAGCCTATCTTCGTTACTAACTCCGTCCTATTAGCTATCTAGCTATTATACTAGATCTTATCTAAAGATATACTTCTAGATATTATCTAGAGGAATCTAGTATACGTAGCCTATTAGCTTACCTAAGGTACTAAAGATAATATTAAAAATAATAAGATTTCTCTATCTATATAAAGGTTATAAAGCTCTTACTTATCTTTTATTAAGTATCCTACTATAGATAGTATAAATAACTAGATATTAAGTACTAAATATACTAAAATAGTTAAATAAGGGGAGTTAGATAGCTTAAGCCCTACGAGTCTACTAGAATAAGAATCTAGCTAGTCTAACGAGGAAGTAGATATTATATCCTAAGAGAAGCCGACTTTAATAACTACTATTACTAATAATAACTACCGCGTTAAGAAGAAATATAAGAAGAGGTAGAAGGTATAGACTTTAAAGAAAAGATAGTTTCTTAGTCTAATATAGCCCTACGAGGGTATTTATTATACTAAGTATACTACCTATATCTCTATCTTACCCGATAATAAGTATATAATTACCTAGATTATTAAGTAGTCTATTAAGTAATATAATACTATTTCTACTCTTTATAATATAGTCTATAGTCTATATATAATAGCTACTATTATACTTTATAATATCTATACTATAGATAATAATATAGTATAGGACTACGCCGTATTCTTCCTAAAGAGTTAGTAGTTCTCTAATACTTCTTTTCCGATAAGTACTATATCCTTATCTTTACTTAGAACTTTTTAATCTAATATTATTAGTAACGTGTTCTCGTACGTCTAGAATATAGTTAACTACTATAAGGGCTAGCTTACTACTATCTATATTTAATATTACTAGGCTATAGCTTTTCTAGTCTATATATATCTTTATATAATCTTACTACTTAAGTAAAAAGATAAGACTATAAATATAGGTAGAAGTTATAGTTATAATAGAAAAGATAAGCTATAAATAGAAGTAAAAAGAGCTATCTAAGCTCTAGTATACTCTAATCCTACTAAGTAGGAGAAGAATCTCTTTAGTAAGTAGTTATAGCGAACCTAATACTAGTATAAGACTACTAATAAGCTTAGCTAGAGTAGTCTTTATATAATATCTTATAATTAGGTTAGTATTATATAGGTAGAGTAGACGCTACGTATTAAAGAGTAGTAGATCTAGCTCGAGCTTATAAAAAAGGTAAATCCTAATATCTATTCTACTAGTAAGACTTTTAATATCTAGCTTAGTTTAGAAAGTATCGTAGACTCTTATTATAACTCTAGGATTAGAGGGGTATAGAATAAGCTCTAATATAGTTATAATAGCTAAGCTATACTTAGTTAGTAATCTAATATTACGTAACTTAGAAGTTATAGAAGTTACTAAGATAGCTACTTCTATAATCTTTATAGAAGTTATAAAAGTTATAGAAGTTACTACTTCTACTACTACTACTATTACCTTAAGGAATAAGAATAGGTATAAGAGAGTAGAAGATCTCTTAGACTTTCTATTTTAATTCCTTATAGTTAATCTTTAGTTCTTTATCTAATACTTATAAGTAAGATTAGATCTTCTCCTAAGTAGTTATTCTAGTAATAGAATTCGTTAACTTAATCTTAATCTATTAGAAACTAATAGTATAATAAATATTCTATTAGTCCTAATCTAGACTCTATATAAAGGTACGTATAATATATAATAGCTCTATTAAGGAAAAGAAGTAGTTATATATTAAAGATAAGTCTCTAGTAACTATATATAAGATAGAAGAAGTTTAGAATAATAAGAATAAGAATTTTATACCTATATAGTCTTAACGGGTACTATTAAGTAGTAAACCTATCTAATTATTATACTAATATACCTTATCTAAGCTATTTAAACTATAGTAATAGCTCTTATTAATCTAATCTAGATCTAGTAAATAGATAATATTATAGTTTTACTTAGATTTATAAACTATCTATATATATAGTATAAAATAGATTAAAAGTATATAAGCTACCTCCTTCTACGTATTAGAGATTATAGTATAATTTTCTACTCTACTACTACTACTACCTCTAGTATATACCGCGTAAGTAGGATTAGAAA
Organism: Darksidea phi; assembly: GCA_030770425.1. Lineage (NCBI taxonomy): Eukaryota > Fungi > Ascomycota > Dothideomycetes > Pleosporales > Lentitheciaceae > Darksidea > Darksidea phi. The sequence continues at coordinate 13,764 of JASJFT010000389.1, read as the reverse complement.
AGAGAATTATCTAAGGGCTTAAGCCTTACGTTACGTAGGAATAGCTAGAATACTAAAAACTAATTCTTATTATATAAAATAGTAACTATATAGTTAAATTTCGTTAGAATAATTTTTTTCGCGATAGTTTAGCCTATACGAAATAGCTCTAGATCTTAGAAATAAAAAATTTAAAATAGTAGTAGTAAAATAATCCTTCTATAGATAGCGTAGATAATATTATCTAATACTAGCTATACTTCTATATAGGGCCCCGGCTTTCTACGTACTTAAAACTACTAAACCCTAATAGCTAGCCCTAAATAGAAAACTATATAGTATATTTCTATATAGCTATATTAAATAGAGTATTCGAGTATACTATATAATATATCTAAATTTAGTATAAATTATACTTTCTATATTAACCCTATCTTTAAAAATATATATCTACTAGATAAGAATTTATAGACTAGAGAGTATAATAATATAAGGTATACTAAGTATTATAATAGCTATAATAGTCCTTTCTCCTATTCTAGTAGTTATTATAGTAAGGTACTAGGTTATATATCTAGCTATATCGCTTAGTATTACTAAAAAGAGTTATAAACTAATATCTCTTATAAATAATTAGTAAAAAACTTAATCTAAAATCCTTATCCCTTTAATCCTATCTATTATTATCTAGTTAATTAGCTCCTAATATCTTATCCTAATAACTTCCTCTAATACGTTAGTTTTTTACTTCTAGAATTAAATCCCTAGTTTAAGGATTAGCTTAACGAACGATAGTAGTATACTAGTCTATAGCCTCGCTAGTAGCTTTCTAAATTCTATAACGTTCTAATAGATATCTTCTACCTTAGTATACTCTTTACTATTATATTCTTTATCTCTTTATTAATAATATAGCTTTAGTATATAAGCTCTAAGAAAGTATTCTAATAATATCGACGATATCTATAGTTCCGTCTATAAAATCTACTAATATAAACTATATCTATAAATCCTACCTATTAATATATACTTATTATAGTTCTATATCTACTATTAGACCTCCTCTAAAATAGCCGGCCCTTTATCTCTACTCGTAAGAAACTAGAGGATATCCGAGATATAGAAAATAGTTAGATTAGGAGTCTACCGTAGCTCCCGAATATTAAAGATAGTAAGTCTAATCGTCTTATCTAGTCTATAGTTCCTCTATTTCTACTCTATTATATAGACTATCTATTTAAGTTCTAGACTTATTAATAAAAAATAAGTCTCTATCTTTTTTTCTATCTTCTTCTTCTCTTATATCTTACCTAGATATTAAGCTAGGAATACTACGAATTCGTCTATAGAGAAGTCGTATTAAAAGTTAAAATTAAAAGGTATACCTAGGTCTAGTTTAAATATAGGTTAACTTATACCCGAATATCGATATATCTAAAAAAGAAACTTAGGATTAAAGAAAGCTATCTTAGTATTAATCTTATAGAGAACTATAGTAAATGTAGATTAACGCGGCTTCTAAAGAGTATAGGTTAAATATATAAAGAACGAATACTTAATCTACCTAAGTATATTCTCTATCTCCTTTACTACTATAGAGGGTATTATATTATCTTTCCCTTATATATAGATATTATCTAAGATAGTTATATAAATAGTAAATAAGAAGGAAAGTATATCTACTATAGTACCTAGTTTACTAAGAGCCTTCGGGCGGCGAGTACTAGTATATTACTATACTTTTAAGAGCTAGACTTTAACTAGGCGTCTAAGCCTACGTAAAATCGATAGTAATTCGAATAATATACCCCGAGGAGTAGCTATACCGTAATATAGAGGTATAATATACGTTCGCCGAAGCTATAGCTATAGCTACTAGGATAGAATAGAAATACGGCTCTAGATATACTCTACCCTACTCCCTTTACTAAGAAACCCTACTAGCTATCTAATTATATAATAGCTTAAATATTACCCCTCTATATTTAATCCGTAATACTTATACCTAATAGCTTCCCTAGCTACTACCTAGTATAGTAGTTAGGTAGATACCTATTTTACTAGCTACTATAGATTCGCCCTACTATATATTATACCCTAGGTCTTATATACGTATTTTACTATACTTAGATTATAGGTAGCGTAGACTAATTTCTAACCCTACTAGACCCGAAAGTTAAAGGATAATACTATAAGTTATACTACTAAATAAGTAAATTACGAATAGCTAAAGTAATAAATCTCGAGTATTAATAATACTAAGTAACTTTTCCCTATAAATTAAATGTAAATATCCTCTTTTTCTCCTTCGACTTTGGCTGACGACGATAGCTCGTTTTTACACCTTATTTCGCTTAGTATGGTGTCGCGCTAGCCGAAACCGTCACGACAAAACCCTTTCGTCGTCACATCATATCGGGTAGGCTGGTGATCCTATTTTTGTATGGCCTGTTAATGCCTGTAGCCTTGTTCGGCAGCCTAGGCTGAGCTTCTCAGCCGCTGGGCCTTGTCTCGTGTGGAAGTAACGTAATGACAGTCGCGAGCAATAACGTTTACTGCTACCCGATTCGAGGTTTGAGTCCTCAGTTCAAGTAGTTGCCCGTATGCAAGATGCGACGATTGGAGTGGAAGAGAGTGTGAAAAGTCGATGCGCTGGAGATGATACGGCTGAGTCCAACGCCACCATCATGTAGCCAATGGTAGAACGCTTATCAAATTCTGCAAAACTGAAGGACCTAACTCAACTCATGCTGTTCCGTCATGTCGCAGTAGCTTCACTAAGAGAAGAATTATGCTGCATCGGCGGATTGTTGTGTATTGGATCGTGAGTAGAAAAACCTTTAGTTCGTCCTTGGTTGAATGCTATAAATAGTTCAGGAGGCACGTGCAAAGCTATAGCCTTACGACTCGCCCCCGTGGATCAATGGCAATCTCATCATCTGAATATGTACGTGGAGAAGGAATGTTCGACGAAGTAGTATCAGAGAAATACGCGTCTAAGAGGTGGTTCTGATTATGCAGCTCTAGATAGTGTAGAGTCTTACAATGCATAGCCACCATCACAGCTCTACTAGTCATCCCTCACCAATATCAACAATCCAAAGCTCTTAATGACCCTCAGAGCTCAAACTAGGGTACGTCTCTACAGTCCTAGAAGTTGCAGTGCTCATGCAAGGAGCCGCTGGTTGTTTGACCGTACGACGCTATATCACCAAAACATGCAGGGCCTTTCCACCTTCGTGTGCGCTTGCACGGCGGCGTTACGCCAGTGACGCTCAACCCACTTGCCAAAGCGCCGCCCGCATTCTACCTTATCCTGTACCTCTCCTATCTCATCGTATCCCTTTTAACGAACCGAGACCAGATCTCGGCTGCTGCTTGGTGGGCTCGAGAAGGGGTGGGGACGTGGTGGGCTTGATCAGGACTTTCGTTTGGCGATCGGCGGAGAGGGCAGCGGCGGGTTTCGCGGCTTAAAGAGGAGCATTTTATCATGTGGAAACGCGGCTTCACATGTCTTGCGTTTGCGGATAGATCGCCCCATGTGCCTGTAGAAATGGACTAAATGTCATATTAATGACAACATAAGTACTTAATTCGAGATAACTCCTCGATACAATCGTATGCGCTGTGTGAAAAAGCGCGCTTTCGGGCCGTATGTGACTTCAAATAGGTATACTCCGATACCTTGAGTCATCGCACCTTTCAGGGCACGACGGAGGACGAGCCAAACAATGACAAACCCTAAACGCCCCAATAGTCTCCGCAAGGTAAAATAGCCCGTGGAAATAAGAGGACTACATACGACGTCAGCACCGCCTGCGATTTTATCAACTGCGCTAGCCCAGGACAGCTACATCATATGACTTGCTAGTTACTGGTTGAGCTATGCGTTGTCTTAAGAGCCTCTGATCTCTTTAGAGTCTTTGAACTAAACGTATCTCCTCACTTACTATACTACTTCGTTAAAACATCCGTACATGCTTCATACTGGCTTACACTACTATGCTTATGTAAAGTACAAAGCCGTGAGGTCAAGTTAAGAGGAAGACTAGGCCATACATATCTAAGTTCCAAAGCAAAATTGTGAAAACTCCTAGGAAGGAGGCAATTACCGGCGCAAAAGCAACTACTACCTCTTTTGCACAGCCACTCGTTTTGATAGCATGCGTTGGCATATACGGAGCAGGTACGGTGGGATCCGTCGTTCCATTCCAGCAATACCTCGCAAAACAATTCTGGCACACCGACGGCATCTCTGTCTGTGTCTTCCAAAAGCTTCGCGCTAGCATAGCGCACCCGATACAGGCTGGCCATTCACTATCAATGGTCCCGTTTCCCCTCGTCGCTACGTTATAACCATTTTGGATAATCGAGTTGCGCTGTGTGTCGTCGGTCTCCATCTGGAAAGTTGAAATGTTCGAATCATAGGTGTAAGGAGAGTTAGGTAGGTACACAATGAGGGGGCTTAGTTGCGTCAGGTTTTTGATATCACAGCCAAAGAAGGTGGGTTTTGCGTTCAGGCCTAGGTTAACGAACGTATTTTGATCGGGAACGACCGGAAACGGAAATTCATGGCCTGATTTGAGGAGAGATCGTTGATATGTTGCTACGAGCGAGGTCCCATTCGGCCAGTTTGCGCCCGGGGAGGAGGTGTCAGCGGAACTGTCCACTGCAAATATCACATCAACCCCCCGGGGAGGTTGCAGCAGTGGATGTAGCGGGATGTTCTGAAGATCTTCCCCGCCATCGACCAGGGGGAGTATTTGTTTGTTGGCATTTGTGTTCACATCCGGGTTGAACTGGTAGAAAGGATTGGCCCAGTATGAAACGTCATTATTCTCGTTCCCAATTTCCTCCAGCTTTCTAGACACATATTCTACCGCTCGTGGAGGTGAGTTGGTATTATTCATCTGCAGGTAGGCTTGGTTGAACAGCGATGAGGACGTGCCCACAATGAAGCCCATGTTTTCGAACCCAGATACACAACCCTGATCTTCTGGAACGATACCGCCGTTGAAGGTTGAACCGACGTATTGCAGGGGGGCGAAGGCAGCAGTAGGAGGATCGAATGTGCCAATTTCCCAGGGATTGATCTCATATATACTAGAGTTTGCGAGGATCAGTAGCTGGTCGGGTGGTCGCTCGATGGCCACGATAATTGGTAATGGCACTTGCGCGGATTGAAAAGCACCGTCCTGCACGAGGTTGGTGAATGTGGAATCTTCGTTTCTGATTAGTAGTAACCCCAGAGTAGTTGGGTTGTCATCCATACTAGGACTTCCATCCGTTGCATTGAACAACTGAAATGACAGACCTCTTCCCCACAAGTCTGTGATTGTAGTATTAAAGCCAACATCCTCTTTGTTTTCAACCTCGTCGGTGATCTGATCAAAATATTCGGTAGTAGATAACGTCGTCGGCCCTAGATCATTAGCATGAGCCGCAGTAGGAGGGACGCTTGAAAAACCTTTAATGATAGAGCTGTCAAACTGCCAAAGGGAATTCGAGGCGTTCGGATCCATCCTATATAGCTCCTGCACCGACCTCAACTGGGGTACATAGAGACTCCCAACCAGCCAACTTCCCCCCGAAAGGCCAGCGAGATAGGTTGCCGCCTGTAGAAGACCGCCAACATGGCCGGGTGAAGTTGAATTCGTTGTGGTGTTGTCAAATGCACCGATTGCCCCTGCGCCGTTCATGTGGGCTCTCCATCCACCGCCCGACACAGCGATACCAATATTTGGTAAGGCTGTTCCATTATCGGCGATTTTATCCAGGTAGCTATTAGTGTCGAAACCATTGATGTTCGCGCGGAAAAGGAAGTTGCGTATTGCCCAAACTGTGTTGTTGCGCCTCTTTTCCAACCAGCTCGTCTCTTCAGGAGAGATGGATGTTGAGTTTCGAATCGTAGGACGGGGGTGTGGGCACTCGACTGTGTATGGCGCATAGCCATAATGATCTGACCTCAACTGCCGGCTCCAGGCTGCTTCATTCGCCGGACTTCCTTGAATTCCTGCTGAAGGCCATTTTAGAGAGCGCCCTTAGTAGCCTTAGGTTCCCTCCATAGGGAAATATAAGGAACTCGTACCTTTCTCGTTTGAGGCGAATGTCAAAACTACCAAGAAGAAAAGAACAATATGGTACATTCTGATCGTTGTACGGGCTTGAAGGGTTAATCCAACCTCGCTAGGCCTAGCAAATAGCGTTTTAATAGGGCTACTCTTAACTTGTGCAGTGTAGGATATGACATATAATCGAGTTCAAGAAGTCGACAAATGTTCTCGTAGTAGATCCTCTCAGGTCGTGCATAAGGCTGGGCTAGATGCACAACAGTGGGGGAATGGTTCTTTGCGAGAGCTACTCTACTATTGGCAGAGATAATAGGAATATTTTATCATGTGAAAACGTTTTGTCACATGTCTTGCGTCTTTGGAGAGATCACGCCATGTGGTTGCAGGAATGACGGAAAGTTCCATATTAATAGTAGCATGAGGAGACTAAGGCCTGCGACTATGACACGAAATGTGGAATTATATACCACTAAAGGATATTAAGAGGCGAGCCGACGCCTCGTAACCATCCCAGAGGTGCTGACAAATTTATGCTCTTATCGTTATGTAAGGTGGTATTTAGCGCCCAACCTGGTCTTCCGCATCCACCCCACTTAGCCATTCCGTTAGTCGACTCGAGGGCATCGAGAAATCTATTCAGGTCCGCTATTGTATATGAAGAGATGTGGGTGCTACCCACTTTATTGCTTCCATGTAGGGTAGATTTGACGAAGACTTCTGCATCCCCACATGACTTTTAGGCTCGCCTTTACGATCGCGGCGCTCCTCCGCCAAATCCGGCGATAGCCTCAAGGCGACGAAGGTGAGGCGTTAATAATAAGGAACTACTAGAGTTGTGTAACCTAATTCGGCGAAGTCCCTCGGCGGGCAAAGGCTACCCCGCATCTTTGGGCTAAACCCAAAAATGTTGGGAAAATGAATGATGGGAGTGCCCCCGGACTGTGCATGTGAAATATGATCAGATGTCAGGGTTGATTTGAGGACGCTTGCTGACCTATTCCGCTGTCACAAGCGTCACTGTCGGTCGTACATATTCATATAGCCTAAGTCTGCCCCTCTCAAGAAAAGCAAAAGAGCTGTTCTCCTGGCCACTCTTATCTTTACCCAGCAAAATTCCTACCTGATCCGCAGCCATGGGCACTGGCTCTAAAGTCTTCTCTGTTATCCTCCGACTTACCGAACTCTGCAGCTCCGTCATCGTCGTAGCCCTCCTAGGTCGCTTCTTCTACTTGATCAACATTGGGCCGAATGGATCCGTAAATGGCCGCCTGATCTATGCGGAAGTTATCTCTTGTCTGGAAATTATCTCTTCGATCATCCTTCTTCCTCCTTTCAAACACTCCTTCTACGCCTGGCCCCTGGACGCTATATTTTTTGTCTGCTCAATTGTGGCATTTGGGCTGCTGGCTGAGGTAGGTGGTAGCAGAAATTAACGTCGGTGGGCTGATTCGGTACACAGCTCAATAGCTCCTGCGACTCGTATTGGTATTGGAACTATTGGGGTTATTATTGGGGCCGGTTCTGGACTGTTACACCCCGCGTTAATATAACAGCGGACATAGTTGATCGTGCGGGCTGCGGAAGTTGGAGGGCTATTCTCGCTTTCCTTTTCCTGGGGGCGATGGCTTGGATGCTGAGTGCAATCCTTGTGAGTCCCATGTCCCACTTCAAGTATACCGGACGCCTGTCATATTGACCCGCGAGGTCTAGGGGATTTTTGTGTTTCTTGAAATCCGTGAGGGCCGTGAGACGCACAGGACAAAGTGAGGACAGCTGTTATATCCCAGCTTCCCCGGAACTACTTGTTAACGAACGACAGTGCCATCAAGGAGAAGTTTGTGCGCAAGAAAAACCGGGCAGCCGACCCCGAAACACAGCAGTAGTTTCGAGGCGAGGAATTATGGAATCATAATAGTTCTGAGATATCTGGGAAATTGGTGCTAAATACTATGTCTTCTTATATCATTACTGGAAATGGGCAAGCTTTCTTGGCATCTGCATCAGGGTAATTAAATCAAGGGATCACATTTTCTGGTTCTGTAAGAGGCGATGCGACTTTGCTGGAGGTGCAACGTGAAATTTCAATTATTTGTACCAGGGACTTGTCTTCCCCACACGCCTCGCCGCTCAGTCCTTTTGTTTGATATGCCTCAGTTCACCAGCAGAAGTAATCTCTCCTATTCTTTTACTCTACTGCGGAACTACAATTCTATAATAACTATTCATCTGCGTCGTTCTCCTCCACGGATACCTTCACAGCCAATCCCCACCCTTCCCTCCCTCTAATCCAATTTTTTCTCTTTCCCAAGCCTCTCGATCACGCCTACGTGATCCTGAATAGTCTCCTTCAACTTCATGCGATCATGTTTCTTCCTCTGAACCAGAAATACCAACCTAACACCCTTCATATTCCTCCGGTCCCGGAAGTCCGCAGCCCACGGGGCTAATAGTTGGACTCTAGGTCTCGCTTCATCGATAAAACCAGCTGGATAGAGTCGGCGAAGTATGAGCGCCACTTTACCCATGTAACATGTCCACCGTACTTCCCTAGCCTCAAGGATATCGCGCAGACGGAACTTGAACTTAGCCTCTCGTGGGGGTAGCTCACCTTCATACCTTTCCTCGAGCATTAGCGCAAGTAGGGCGCGGTTGGAGTGTGACACGCCGTGTGCAGAAGATAGTAATCCGGTACTTGTGCTGTATAGAGACGATGACGACGCAGATTCCTTCGATATAACAGAGTGGACATAGAGGATATTGGCAAGCGCTTCAACAATATCCACTCCAATCGAACTTGGAAATTGGCCCGAATACCCCACATTGTACGCCGTATAGTATCAAGGGGGAGCCTAGTAATTCCAGCTACGCAATCTTTTACGTACGGAGTATATCGGCAAAAGTTTCGTGCTTTCGTTCCTTCGGCCAAGTGAAATATTGAGCATGCCAGCTCCAAATTACAAGCTTATCGAAGAGGACCTCTTCCAAACAGTTCTACATGCCGCGGTCAGATCAATTCTGCCTCTGGAGGTCAAGAAGCGAACGCCAGAACGAAAGAAAACCTGACTGACCCTAGAAGGGAGAGCGCACTATAATCGGCGGTTTCCGTTGCTGCAACGACTTTGGGGGTTGAATGAAGAAAGCGAGCCTGTTAAAAACGCACTGAGGGACGTGATGCTCCTGGAAAGGATTTACATCGCTATTTTTGACGAATTTGCGAATGAGCATCTCGTCCGCGTCTCCACGGAGGTTCATGCCTTTCCCTGTGTCGCAGTGCGCCGAAAACAATACTATGAGATCAGAGAGCTGTTGGAGCATCAGCGACCTGCTTCCGAGCTCAACGACTTCCCACCGGAGTTAGGATTACCCGCTACAATTATATATGAGGCTCGAGTAGCACCTGACATGGAGTATTCCGACTCCCTCAAGGATAAGCTGCGAAAGGCTTCCTTCAACCTTTGCACGAAAAAATCACTTAATGCGTTCATATGGGCATTCGTCCAAGAAGCATGCTTCCCTCCATGGGGCGACGGCCGAACCCTGCTTCAAAACGTGATTAATCTACGAGAATGTGAAGTTCATGAGTCGGAAACACTACACGAAAGTTTCATCGGTCTCATGCGCACGATCAATTGTTTCTTCAGCGTGAACTTCCACTCTGAGTACCTTGAAATTGATATTTCGAATGTGCTGTTCAAGGGGAAAGACGTGGTCAGTCGCTTAGACATGCTTGACCGTCGTGTAGGGGGTATTACTGGGTCAAGGACCGAGTTGTTATTATCTTCGAGAGGAGCAACAGACGATTCCTTCCCTAATCCCGGCGCGGTTCAAAGATTCAAAAGTTGGGTCTGGCGGATACTGCAGGCCCTGCTCTTCATCTTCTTTGTGCATTAACCCTTTTTGGTGGATGTTATATCTGTATATGCGCCGTCACAGAAATCGCCGGAGAATTACTGTTGAGGAAGTCTACGTCAGCACTTGATCAGCCCTTAGTGCACCCAGAAACGTCCTCCGGATGAAACAGAGTCTGGAATGACTGAGATTGGCAGTTTCACTACATCAATCCTCGTCATAACGGCGTCGGTTTTCTTGTCGACGAGGCTCAGCTTCTGATCGACACTGAGTATGAGACATCTGCACATATTGCTTGTTAGCTCCTGCATTAATATATGGCATATGCAACTTACGTCTGATCGGCCTGAAGCACCAGGCCAAAAGTCCGCTTATACTTCTCTAGACTAGCGACCATCTTCCCCGCCTGCTTCGATGTAAAACGCCGTTTTAGAGCATCTTCCGCCGTTATCCCCTGTAGGTCCCGAAGACACTGCTTAAGCGAGTCAAATAACGCAACAGTGACAGGAAGCTGTGTTTTGTCTGGTCCATCCAATAGCCGCTTGATATTCTCTAGGACGCCCTTGACGCCTCCAAAATCCCCTTGAGGGCGTTCAATGTCGTTCTTGACGCTACATGCTGAAAGTTGGAAGTAGAGTGATGTGGTTTGGCGGAGATATCGACTATAATAATTAGGCTTACCGCTCCGGAAAGACCATCTATAGTACAATGTCTGGCGGAATGGTCGAGCCTAGGAATGGAGCTGCAGTAGCTGTCCTACAGCCGCAAAGTAGCGAAGCCGTGTCTAGACGAGAGATAGAATTGCAACCCATCTATAGAAATACCCCTAGTTCTGACTGTCCGCAGCCTGTGGCCGTGTTGTAACTGTGCAGAATGATTGGCCAGGAGGAAAACAAACGTCGCAGCGTCCAAAAGTAGTAATACCGCTAACCTCCTGTTGAATTGAGAGGGATATTGCTACGTTCGTTCATCGCTCCGTAATAAAATAAATCTATCATTATTCAAATAATCTATATACTGCTTCTATCTATACTAGATTAAGGAATAAACCCTTTTTAGCGGTTACATGTTAGTGCACCTATTTGAAACTAGCGCTTCCAGCCCTGTCGTCCCCTGTTTACCGAAAATAACAACACCTCCAACTACCCACACCGCGCATCAACATCACGTCGCATATGGCCCGAAAGCGCGCTCTTTCACACAGCGCATACGATTGCGTCGAAGATTCGTCTCGAAAGCGTCAGGCCCGCCACGATTGCCGTACCGCACCACCATCCCCTCAGCCCTCCGCATCGCCGTCCCCGCATTTTTCAGTCGCCTTGACTGCATCCTTGACCGAAGAGAACCTCAGCCAACTCCAGCAGTCGTTTGGCATGCCTGCTGCATCCTCGAGGGGTCGATCGCGGTCGCCGGAAAAGATGGATCCGCGCGATAGGATGCAGCTCTACAATATCTTCTATGAGGACGGTGCGGAGATACCCGGGGAGCTGGTTATGCTTATAGCGGACCTTCGACAGGAGCAACAAGCGCCATCGCCTAATGCGAAGCTCATTCAGAAGAGGATACCGTTGGCGCGGTCGCGGGCGGAACAGGACGGGTTCGATTTAGTGAACGAGGTCCTGCTCTGGAACCCCGCTACCTTGGGTGGTACACCATGCGTCGAGAGGGCAAGCAAATGCGCTCTTAGCTCCTTCTTCGCGCCGCCGCCCACTAGCACTGTGGCTGACGGAAAGCCGTTGGAGACGGCGCAGCCCGATCATTGCTATGGGTACCTGCCGTCGAAGAAGGCGCGGCCGGCAAAACTGGACGCACCTTTCTCGCGCCGGGATGAGAACATCATGAACACGTACATTCCGTTTCTGGCTTCCACAACTACGCGTTACTAAGATAACTCAGGTTTTCCCTCACTGATGAGATGTACTTTCCCTTCTTCACCGCGCAATGGAAGAGTCCCGCGAAATCTCAAACCCATCACCAGGCTATCCCGCAAGGCGCTCGAGACGGCGCCACGATCAACAACCACCTCCACCTATTCTACTCGATCGCGCGACCCGACAGACCCCCGTCGCTTCTCGAAACGTGTCATTTCTCCGCCACAATCGATATGCGGTCCGTCATACTCTGGGTCCACTGGCGCGACGTCGACGAGGACGGGAATGCTTGCTATCGTATGGAGGAGATCGAATCGGGTATGTTGAACAAGGAGCGGGATAACAAGGAGATACGCACCATCCTACGGAATCTCCAAGAGCATGCCATGGGTGCGCGATTACAGGACATCAAGGCGTTGCTGCCGCAATTCTGGGCCCGGTATGAACACTCGGCGATGAGGAAGGGCGCGTTGAAGGCTCGGAATACTTCAGACGCGGTATCGGTGGTCAGTTCTTCCTCTGTAGTCTCGAGTACCTCGTTCGTTATGCAGATGCCTACGCCTCCGCCCATACCCGGAGAGCCGGTGCGGAAGCGGAGGAGGGAAACTTCGGAATCGCAGCCTTCGCCGCTCCATTTTTCAAGGTAAAGTATAGATTAAACGTCGTCTGTTTATCTGTGTAAGCCTTGAATCACATTTTTAGCATCCGGACAGCTTCCGAATGTACCTTTTTCGCCCACACCAAACAAGGCCTCGGTGGCGCGGCTCTGACCTGTCTTGCCGGATCCGTACATAATCCAGGGTCACATTTGCGCTGTGCTCTCGCTCCCGCGCAATATCGACAGTCCACATGATGGACCCACCCATTCGTAGTCCTGACGACAGGTGAAACCCTCCATGACGGCCGGACTCCCGAGTTCGGCATGACTTTCATATCAATCTCATTGTGCGTCTCGCGCATGCACGGGCTGGAGGAACGCGTTGCGCATTACGAGATTGCCCGCTGCACCACTCCCTCTTTCGCATCTTGAGATATTCGCTTTGCAGTCTAACCGCATCCTCCCCACGCATCATCGTCCGCTTTCGCCCCCTATACCCGCTGTTGCAACCCTAAACATTGCAAACGCGTCGTTCCCTTACCATCCCAGGGACATCCTCATCGCCATATCTCAAGCGGCCCCCGGAGATGACCGGCAGTGCCAGATGCAGCATTCCCCTAGGTGTATTCGCCCGCACCCAGATACCAAGCTTCTTGACGAGATATACACGACCTCTAGCCGCCTCTCCCGGCTGCGTTCCTGGCTGAACCTTGTCGAAGGACCTTCTGGCGCCAGCCATGGCTGGACTAATGTTTCCGAGGAAAGCGACAACCACAGTCTAAGCGTACATTCTCTCGAAGTGTTGACAGGAGCGGGGTGCAAGTGCCGGAACTGGAATATGGCGGAGATATTGTCTGGGAGTACGGACCATTTTCGACGGTGGAGCACGTACTAAAGGGGCGGTTATTATTACGTATACGTACGAGGACAGAGGCCGGGTAGCATCAGCCTCGATAATTTGATTTGGATTTGCACAGTGGGAGTCTCTTTACAAGGTCCGCACGAAACACAGTAGGAGTTTGTACACAGTGGAGGTGCTATACCCATACCTTATACACAATTAGAGCTGTAGAGCTGTACACAGTACTGTCAATCGTGAGCGACGAGGTGATGTTTCGAACATTAAGGCGACGAGAAATAATATATACTGCCGAACTACAGAGCCTGCTTGGGGGATTAAGGCGACGAGAAATAACATATACCGCCGAACCACAGAGCCTAGTTAGGAGACCAACAGCAGTAGCGATAAGTTAGCGCACCCACACTACTACCCACAGTATGAAAATTACCTGCGACGATACCAGCTCCTACTTACATCTATCTCTTATCCTCAGCCAGCTTCCTCACCTCTTCCTCAAACTTACCATCAACACCCACCAACCACATGTCTTCACCA
>JASJFT010000388.1:0-21920 GCA_030770425.1 Darksidea phi | reverse complement strand
TACGAACAAGATTGGATCTTTTCCTAAGTGGTTATTCTAGCAATAGAATTCGTTGACTTGATCTTGACCTATCAGAACCCAACGGTGCGACAAACGTTCTATCGGCCCTAACCCGGATCCCGTATAAAGGTACGTACAACGCATAACATAAGAATAAGTAATTATTTTATAATATATACGCGTACTAGAAATAAATAATCAATAATATAATTATAAATAAAGTATAATTATTATCTAATTAAAAAGCTATAGATAGTTAGTATAGTAGTATTATTAGGTTAAAGAGAAAGAGGGAAAGTAGAAGATTATTTACAGCTAGCTTAGCGCACGGGCCATGTCACATGATATCATGTGACCTTCGGAGGTTCAGTGCCGAAGCTCCATAGGTACAGAACAAGTGTACGCACCATCAGGTAGACTCTTTGCAGCCAGACGCCAGCCACCGCCGTTAATGTAGAGCGTCTCCAACGGCCGGGCGACCTCGAACTCCTAATCCTTCAAAACCCGAATTAATCGTTCGTCAACCTGCCGACGCCTTCCACACCATCGTCGAACCCACCACCATCCTTTATACAGCGCGCTACCGGATCCATACCACGTCTACAACTAGCTATACACCAAGCTACGCGGTCAAGATGGAATCTAATAATGGCCCGAAGCGAGTCGTTCTTCGTTTTGACGTTCGACACGAGCTAGAGGAAGCAGCTATAAATGAACGATTTTTCGCGCTATTCGGCCCTAAACCTTCGAACGATTTCTACTCTCACTTAATGGCCCCCAACGAATCTTCCAAGATGCATATTGTTCTGGATATCCATTGTAAATCACACCCAAGGATTGACAACAACAAAATACCATACGAAGTCTTTAAAGTGAAAAAGAAAGACGAATTGTATGTAGCCCTATCTCTGGCAGAAGTTTGAAGTAATAAGTTAGTGAATTTGAAAAGCTTAATGATTTGATATGCGAATATGCTCGCGCGCGCTGCGAAAGGGTTAAATGGGGTACCGACCGTTGATCTGAGGAATTGGATGGCGTTCGTGCATTACACACTCGTATCTTGAACATCAAGGGATAGTGGCAAGTGCCTTAGCTGTCCACTTTGAGGCATACAAAGTTGTTGGTTCGGGCGGGCTAGCGCTGCTGCACATGGTAGATAGTTACCCGCGGCGACACCTGGCATATGTTGTAACCTGGATATCGCACATATTGATTTGAGTAGAATTGAGTAGAAAGGAATCAAGAAAGACCTCGCTGAGAGACGGGCGCTGCGGGCGCTGACGTGTCACGCGGGCGTTCTTACCACACCATAGAGCCCACCTGCAGACCACTGACCTCATCCAAGCCGCTAACCATCGCGTCGCAAAGCTTAACAAGTACCAAGCGGCATGGCCCACGCAAGCATGCGCACAGCCCCGCTAATCGTTACCGCTAACCAAGAAATGCTGACGCAGGGAATAATCGGGGGAACTACCGATATTAAGAACCGAAGCTGGCGATAGGATTTGCGTGTGATGCGGGATGAAGGATGCATGGATGTGGGAATGCGGGTGCGGGGAAGCTCGATGAGGCGCGGTGAGCTCGATCGCGAAAAGCGACGCGTATGACGTCATGTTGGCGAGAAGCAGCGTGACGCAAGGTCGGGGAGGAAGATTGATAGAAGATTCCCGAGTCAAGATAGTGAATAGAAATGGTAATAGATATTAGTAGGTACATCTCTGATATGGACAATAGAAGTCGCTCCCGGATATAAGCCAAATCTCTTAGTTTCTCACTTCGTCTGACCTCTGCTTTTACTCTCTCTATCCATAGCTCATGAGCTTAGGAATTGTAACCAAAAAAACACCAATAACGGGGGAAGTCCTGCTTAAGCAGTGTGAGCGGCGGAGTCATTGACCGGCTTGCGGCGGGCCTCGCGACCCTTGTCGCTCCATGGGAAGTGAGCAACGGGAATGACAAAGAAGCTATAGGAAGTTAGTGACCGTGTAACATAGACGGAAGACAGAGTTGAACTGACCTATTGGTATTGTCGGCAATACCGGCGAGGGCATTATACCAGGCAAGGAAGGCAGCGAAGAGACCAAACCAACCGCCAGCCTTGATGCAAGCCGAATTCGGTCCAGCCGCATCGGCGCGAAGGTATCCAATGCCGAGAAGTAGGAAGGCCAGATCGAGCGTGAAGAATAGTGAGAAAAAGGCCACAGTCGATCGAAGGGTGCAGATGAGCAGCAGAAAGGTGAAGATGAACCAGCCCATTAGGTACAAGCCGAATGAGTTGAGAAACGGTGCAGGGCTATCGGCTTCAAGGGTCTCGACAATGTTGAAGCCGCCTGGCGTGAGGATGATAGCAAAGGAAATCCAGAAGCCGCCGTATGATGAGAGAGCGGTAGCACCGAAAGTGTTGCCGATAGCCATTTCCCTAGTACAACATTAACATATTTTCATTAGGACGAAGGCCATATATTATCACATACCACATGCCCGCGAGGAGCTGGACTAAGCCGCCATAACCATACGCAATAGCCACGACAAGATTTGGGTGGTGAATGCCCCGTGTGCCGACGTTGATGAGGGACAGTACGAAAGTGGTCAGCGCGAAAGCTGATAGGCCGAGCGGAGCTGGGTTCCCGAATTTGCGACTAGGAGGTCTGATTACGTCAGATAGGCTCGGTGTGCTGATGGTGTACAAGTTCGCACCTATAGAGACCGGGTTGAAATTCGCCTCCAAAAGCTGCCAGGCGCAAATCGGGATCGTTGGTTCGGACGTGAGCAAGGGGATTACCGCCTATCTTGGTTAGATCCAGGACTCGAGGAAGATGTATCTAGGAACGAACCATAGTCGTAGGGCTTCCTCTCCTTGTGCTCGCCGGCATGGTCGAGAGCATTGGTGCCGTTCGTCTCGTGGGGATCGGGACCGCGAGCCTAGAGTCGCGATTAGCTGTGGATCGATGACAATCACTCCAACGAGCGATAACCTATGACCCAACAATAAGCAGAAGAACATACAGCGTTGTTGTGCTCGGCAGCTGTCGCCATGGTGATATTTCTGTCAAGTAATAGATAAGTGTGTACACGGTGGGTAACACAGGGCGACAGAACAGAGAAGCTGAAGTGAGATGAGCAAAACCTGGAACCCCAGCTTGGGGAAGATGAGACTAATATATGTCTGGGGCTCGGTCCGGAGCTCTCTACAAACGACGTGCGCCAGGACCCACGGGGATCGTTAGCGCAGTAGCTTTATGTGGAGCCTGCCACTCATATTAAGCCAGACAAGGGTTGAAGCGGCCACCATTCAAATCATTTCCGCATGTTCACCACAAGCCGGGTAAAGGAGCGGACAGAATGGGCGACTGCTCATCAGCCACCTTTACCATTCGATCGGCGACCTTGGAGAAGCCGGGGTGCCGGGCTGACGGCAGAACAGAAACTTGTCGAGCGGTGCGCCAATCGACCGCTATTTCGAAGCCCGTGAGAGCGTTGAGAGGTGTCGGAGCATGTCGCCGCGCGATGCTTGCACTATACGACCCCGTGTTTGGGACGCTGGCCTCGGCTCCCTTCAATTTCAGAGATCCAACCATTACTTTATCATACATCTCGCGATGCTATGTCTTTGCGTAGAAATTAAAACATTCCGTATGCTAGAGTGCTCATGCCCTAGTCGCTGGGCGTATGGTTAGCGCCGTGTGAACCCTTCGGCGGAGCAGGGTGCGGGTAGGGGGCTATTCAACCCGGGGCGGGCAAATAAAAATGTTGCGATTCAGTTGTGGTCTTTCATGTTGACTTTGACTGTGGCTCGTTGGATGTTTACCCCGGGTATCGCGACACTCTTCACGGATCGGCTGCTTGGTATTCCTAGAAGGAATCGCTCCACGACGGTCGTTGCTGGGCACGGCTCGAGTCGAGTAGCGATTTGCCGGAATTGGCGGAGATACATGGAGCGACAAGTCATGAGGGATGGGCGCATACAGATGACAGTGCATGTCGTCAAAAAGGCTAAGCTTCCAGCCAAGGACTTGGCCCAAAGCCACAGCGTCGTCGACAAAGCATGACATACGCCGAGTGGTGACCTCATTGTTCGCCATCTGCCCATCTTCTGGAGGCCAGAAACACCACGATCCTCGGATTTATCCTTGTCGACGCTGATATTCCCCAAGTTCCAAGTGTGCATGGCAGAAGCCTACGGGCAAGTTCGGCGTACGTAAACACCGTGCGCGATGCGTGGAGACCTCCAGGCTCTATTCTATTGATGAACCTGGGGTTTTGATAGGCCATCTACGCACCACTCCACGCGTTCGGCCCAGCGGCGGTTTTCAGGGTTCGAGTTCCTACATTAGCTTCACTCGCAGATTCGGTGTCGGTAAACGCGGTGCGACCAGGACTGCCGTGCTCTGGATTATTGCTATCCCATGTCATCTCAGACCAATGCGTACGTCTTGGTGTGGAAGCCACTCTCCCCTATGCGACAGCTTCTAGACTCCCAACAGTTGCAGGACCGACTGTGAAGACCTGGCGCGAACCGGTAAGTTTTGATTAGTGATGGAATCCTTCAATGTTTCAACATAATCCAATCCGATATTTAGCCTAATACCGCGGGGCAAACGCATCCATCAAAACTCTCCAGCATTATCGGTGTACTGCTGTTACACTGTCCATCTGTGGATTGTTTTTCTATGCACACAAGTGGTAACGAAACAGCGATATGCCTGACGGTATTGGGATGGTCCGGCCGCGCACAAGGACCCACAACCGCGCTGCATTCGACCCCTAAAGTTTGCGCGAGTTACAAGATGGGAACGGCCAGCACGACTCGACGTGGGCAGTGCCGGTAATCTCTTTGGGCTGGGCTTGCATAAAATAATGAATATCCACACGCAGCCTGGGGACTCCTTCGGGAAAAGCAATAGATGCCGTACATAGCTTCATGCGGACCGCAGGAGTTTTGAAAGGCCGCATGATGCACTTTGGGCATGCTGCATGGACCCCTGTATAAGTTTGTTCGATAGAGCTGGTATAGAAGGTTCAGACGGTGGTCGCGTAGCTTTTCCGCGCGAACCCGACCAGATTCGACAGTATTATGCCCAGTTACCCCAGCATTCCGCTGACATCCGGCCCAGAGGCATACAAAACCCTCACCTGATATTCGAGGAAGCTGCCAGCTGCCTGGTAAGCGTATTTCTGCCTCCCCGAACGCCAGCTAGCGGATCTCTCGTCGTGCATAATCTTCCTCGTACCCATCCGACGTCGACAAAGATCTTTTCGTGGCCATGTCTCCCACAAACGGAGCAAGTCGTGAGAGAGGTTGTCGCAGAGTTTTGGTGGCGTTTTCTTGGGCCTTCCTCCCGGCTTGGTACACTTGGCGCATTCGGTAGCAGGGCTTCGGTCGGCAGCTGAGATAGCTTAGGATAACGCCCGAAGACGTCTTATCGTCCTCGAGGAAGAGCTTCTCCAAACGCCTGTCGCACGAATTCACGATGTGTCTCAGACGACGCGGGCTCGGCGGGCAGAATGCGGGTGGGCCGGACGCAGATCGGCCCTAAGCCCTTACGTGCGGGGAAGCCATCCTCCCTTTCAGCACTGCCCCAATGACGTTGTGTGCTCACACAGCTTCACCAGGCAGCCCACCGAGCTCCAGGCTGCCGTGGAGCTTATAGTGATCTTTCGGCAGTGTTATACGAGAACTATCGTCCGACACATACCTGCTTGACAGTGCGAGCTCGAACAGCCGCCAGCATGACCGGCAGCAGTTACACCGTCCACTCCCACGAGGATGAGACGGCGCGCGAATATTTCCACCACTCGTCCGCCAAGCGTGTCAACACGGACATCGTCGTCGTCGAGGCTCTCCGCAGGCAATACCCTAACCTCGACCTCGTCATCGCGCCCCAAGGCACCCTCAATTTGCTGGGCTATGCATCCGCGGGCTTTGCCGATGCCACACCCCTCGAAGACCCCGTCAAAGATCCTATATACGGTACAGCGCTGGCATGGAAGACGTTTGTTCCACCCTCGCGGAGGCTGGACCATTCGCCCGGCTTCATGGTCGAGAACGTGATATTCGGCAAATACCTATACAAGTGGAAGGACCAGGAGCTGCTTCTTTACGTCGCTAGTGGTCGAGACGGCAACGCTCTATCCCCGCACATCACGAATTACTACATCCTGACGCGCGAGACACACAAAGCCGACGAATTGATCAGAGAAGCCACCTTGTGGGGTGCAGAGCTGCACGACCAGGTCTGGGTGTTCGATCAAGGCTACTGGCAGAAAAGTCGTGAGCTTTACGATTCTGTGCAGAAAAGCGATTGGGACGACGTCATTCTCGAAGAAGAGATGAAGAAGCAAATCATAGCTGATGTCGAAAGCTTCTTCGATGGACAAGAGACATACAAGCATCTAAAGGTTCCGTGGAAGCGCGGAATCATTTATTACGGGCCACCAGGCAATGGCAAGACTATCAGCATCAAGGCCATGATGCATACCCTCTATCAACGCGGCGCACATGGCAACACGAAGCTGTCAGTGCCTACACTCTATGTCCGCACCCTTGCCTCCTTTGGTGGTCCCGAATATTCGATCCGCGCCATCTTCGCCAAAGCAAGGCAAGCTGCCCCCTGCTATCTCGTCTTCGAGGATCTAGATTCCATCGTCGACGACCGCGTGCGCTCTTACTTCCTCAACGAAGTTGACGGCCTCCGCTCGAATGATGGCATCCTAATGGTAGGATCGACAAACCATCTCGATCGCCTTGACCCGGGTATCTCGAAGCGTCCATCCAGATTCGACAGGAAATACTACTTTCCCAACCCAGACTATGAGCAGCGTGTCCAATATGCCAAATTCTGGCAAGGCAAACTCAAGAGCAACGACGACATTGAGTTCCCGGACAAGCTGTGCCCCGCGATTGCTAAAATCACCGATAAGTTCTCCTTCGCGTACATGCAAGAAGCGTTCGTAGCCAGCCTCCTCGCTATCGCGCGCAGTAAGAGTGGAGAAGTGGCGGACAAACAAGCACATCGTTGGGCAGGTCCGCATGACCCCTTGCTTGCCGTGGACCAAAGAGCCATGTGGATGGAGCGTGTAGGTGCCGGGAATGGCGACCCGGAGCTGGACAAACTAGTGCTTTGGAAGGAGATGCAAAAGCAAGTCAAAATCCTTCGCGAAGAAATTGGGGAGAGGAGCACGCAAACTGGAACCGGCCTAGCCGATGGTGATCGCGAAGATACACAGCAGCAAAGTGGGCCCGTACTACCGAGTCGTTATTGGGACGAGCTTGATGCGAAACTGCATGGTGGGATCCAACCAAATTTCGACTTAAAGGACCCAAAGGCTGACAATGGACCGGAGATGGGTCAACGGTATAGGTGGAAGCTGGGTGAGAGGCCGAAGGGTCTTGGTAGGGTTGTGCCGTCGCAAGTGCCTAGGGAGAATTCCTGGAGGGAGCGCTCTTCCCCGACCTCGAACTGGGCACTGCAAATGTCGGGGTGGCAGCCCATGGATTAATAAGGTTTATGTGTACAGCTTACGCCCATGGCGTATCTCTTGGAGTTTTTGTGGCTTTTTGTCTTCCAGCGTCGCCCAAGGATGGCAGTTTCACATAGTACCAACTCCAAATTGACTTCTCGAAGTGCATTGTCAATCTTCTTTGACGGAATGTCTGGTCCTAGTTCCCAATATACATCAAATCAACGTTCTCAGCTCCTTCACAGACGATTTTGTGGTATTGTGATTTGTCATACCTGCAAAAGCAAACATCTAATAGCCGTGCGAAACTTTGATATCACGTTCATACTGCCCAGGTTCATTCCGCGAAGCGGCACGTACTTGAATCGGTACGAAATCCAGTCATACGATATGACACGACTTTGAAAACAGCTACAAGCAAGCAATCTAAAACAGTGAGGATATGGCGGAGGAGAAAAGGTGCGGTGGGTGCGTGGGTGGATGAAAAGTAAGTCATACCCCATAGTATACACTGACTGACATGTTCTAATGTTCTAATATCCACGATACTGGACACCTAGCGCAGAAACCACTGAATTTCCGAGAGTACGGAGCCTAACTGAGACGCTTGGATGAGACTGTTCGTTAATACTAAAGGGGGAGGGGAAGGGTGGGGGTTCTGGTAGTTACTTATTTTCGCGTACTAGCAGGGTTACTATCTTGGACTTGGGATGTAGTTTGTACCCCAGAAATACCATCTTGCGAGTTCTGCTGTTGCGCAGTGTGAGGGCTGAAAACTGCGGCTAATGGTTATAGGTGCTGCTCTTTAGGTCATATTTGTGAAGCATGGCAAAGCGGCACATGGGTCATAACGAGTAAGATATTGATATCTGCATCGAGTCACTCTGGTCGAGCGTTAAAAGAAGCTAAGCTAACTACCTAATCCGTATCCGTATCCTGATGTGATATCATAAGCTCCGGATCCGGATCTTCATCATCTGTATCGAAGAACTTTGGCTGCGGTGGGACAGAGGTCTTCGGTGGCGCCGACCTTTCGATCCTGATGGCAGAGCTAGACACCTCTTCTTCTTCGCTCTCGGTGTGCATACTCTCAGTATCCACAAGATTTTCTACAGCCTTTTCTTTTCCCTTCCTCTTCACGCCGAGTGCTTCTTCCAGCACATCCTTGCCCTGCCTAAAAGCCTCAAACTCCGCTCCAATAGCGCACAGTAGCAAGGTCCAGCCTCGTGATGAAGCTAGTTCGACCTTCTCTTCAAGGTATGCTATGGTAGTATCCATTTTCTCAAGCAATTCGGTGGGACTTGAGTCGTGACTCTGCATGTGTGTTTGCAGACTTGCCTCGAAGTCAACCACCTTCTTTACTACATCGTTCCACAGCACGGCGCCTTCTTCTAGCGCGGCGCGATTGATGTCGACTTCTTCGCACCTTTCCGCTAGGCGAGTTTGCTCATCTGTCCAGAAGTCGTGTGCCATTTCGAGGGTGCGACGTTTTGCAGGCAGCGAGAGGAACGGAGCAGACGATAGCGGTACGTGGTTTGTTTTCGGTGGGCGCGCAAGGAAGCTCGCAACGTCCTTGTCCATTATCGAGAGCGAAGCTTTGTAAGACGATAGTCTCGCCTCCACAGAGTTCTCGGTGTCCGCAAGTTCGTTCTGAATCCGTCTGTGCCGCGTTTTCAAAGCCCACAGCTCCTCTTCTTTCTGCCGTATTTCTTGTTCCAACTTGGACTTTTCGGATCGCAAGGCTTGCACATTTGAGGCAGGACCTTCGCTCTCGATGTCTTTGATCTTCTCCTCTAGGCGTGAGCGCCTGTGCATCCACGTGTCTGTCTTCTCCACGATGACTTGGAGATCCCTCATGTTGTCGTCCAGCAAGTCTAACTCTTCAGCCTTGATACTCGCCAGCTGCTGTATCCGCCTAGATATCCCTTTCCGAGCGGCATTGAGACCGACCTTCTTCCTCCGTGTACCTTGTTTATACTCCTCACTCCTTGCGCTTCCACCAGTCCCCCGAACGCTGCTGACGGTCGGTGTGGTGCTGCCGTTGGATATCACATCGTCGGGTATAGGGATGTTGGCCCCTGGACCACTCATCAAGCCGTCTGCCTGCGCATCGAGCAGCTCTTGCAGCTGCTGCTCGAGATGCCGAGCTTTTCGTTGCAGGGCAAGAAGGTTGTCTGGTACGCGAGGAGGAGGCGATAAACTTGAAGGAGGGGCGCTCCGTAGCAGAGTGGAAGCTATCGGTGGAGGGATACGCGGAGACCGGGATTGGTATCTGGGGAGCTCATGTTCGTACGCGTGCCGGTCTTCGAAAGAGTCTTTCAGCTTGGGAGATAGAGAACCGAGCACCGAGTTGAAGAGCGACATTGCGGGAGCATATGAGTTTCGAGGAGGGCAAAATCGGTATGTGTGCAAGAATTGTGCGGGGTTGACGTTGCAAAGTGTGTAGGTGAGCTTTAAGCAAGGTAGATACCTAGTGGATGTGAACGAATGAGAGCGTTCGGAGGTCTCTTAGTCAGCTGCTCGCTCGACGCCAGGTGACAGCAAAGGTGCGCGTGGAGCACGACAGCGCAGATGATCGATTCAGCGCGTGCATGAAAGACATGCTGTCATTCCTCTAGCACTGTGAAAGGTTTAAGAGGGGAAGCTGAAGACGCGTGGGTTTTTCTATTTATTGAAGTCCTTTTGTGGCGTAAGTTGGGAGATTATGAGAAGATAGAGATGTCGAAGGATGATCTAATATGGCTTAAACAATTCAACATCCCAACACCCCCGTTAGGTCACTGCAGTGTTGATGCAATAAATGCAAAGGTTGGAGCTGGGTCAAAGTCCCGCTACTGACTAAGGCGCGGGACTCGCTTAGCGGCGCGCCGAATCTTGGCAGCCCACCTCCGGCAAACACATTTTGAACTGCACCCAAGTTGAGCATCGCGACAACCGCACTAACCCCAGCACAACACTGTAAGTCGCACTTTGACAATGTGCACCTAGATTTATTTGCTAATAAACAGGTCTGTAGCAGCCAATACCTCCGACATACAACATGGCTGACGCTCCTGCTCCCGCTGCCGGCGGCCGTGGTGGATTTGGCTCTCGAGGCGACCGAGGAGGTGACCGCGGTCGTGGACGCGGACGTGGACGAGGCCGTCGCGGCAAGGCCGAGGTATGGCATGGAAACAACTGGGACAAAAGGCAGGAAATTGACAATTGGCGCAGGAGAAGGAATGGCAGCCCGTCACCAAGCTCGGCCGTCTCGTAAAGGCTGGCAAGATCAAGAGCATGGAGGAGATGTACGTGGACAAACAATGGACATTCAGCGGGAGGCAGGGCTAACGTGCGCCAGCTACCTTCACTCACTCCCCATCAAGGAGTACCAGATCGTCGACTTCTTCCTCCCCAAGCTCAAGGATGAGGTCATGAAGATCAAGCCTGTGCAGAAGCAGACGCGCGCCGGTCAGCGTACCCGTTTCAAGGCCATCGTCGTCATCGGAGACTCGGAGGGTCACATCGGTCTCGGTATTAAGACTTCCAAGGAAGTCGCGACCGCTATCCGCGCTGCTATCATCATTGCGAAGCTCAGCGTTGTTCCCATCCGAAGAGGCTACTGGGGCACCAACCTCGGTGAGCCGCACTCGCTGCCCACCAAGGAGTCCGGCAAGTGTGGTTCCGTCACCGTCCGTCTCATCCCCGCTCCTCGTGGTACCGGTCTCGTCGCCTCCCCCGCCGTCAAGCGTCTCTTGCAGCTTGCTGGTGTGCAGGACATCTACACTGCATCGTCTGGTTCAACCAAGACGCTCGAGAACACACTCAAGGCTACTTTCGTAGCCGTCGCCAACTCATACGGCTTCCTCACACCAAATCTGTGGAAGGAGACCAAGCTCTTGCGCAGCCCGTTGGAGGAGTATAGCGACGTTCTCCGTGAGGGCAAGAGATACTAGGTGCGATGTATGGAAGGGCGGAAGATGGGTCTCTTTCTGGCATTCACGGATTCCATCCATGGCGTGTGGTAGTGCATTTGGGACCCTCTTAAGGCATATACGAAAATGACAAACTTCATTCAGCTCATGCATGAACTTACCACTGTGATATCACATACAATTTGCTAATTTTCCGCTTTGGGGCAACAGTCACAATAATGCCCGCCCTACGCTTGATTTCGGTAGTAGCGAAGGTTCTGGCTTCTACTTCTGCGCTCAAAGCGTTTACCAACATCAAACTTTTCGAAGCCGCGTGCGTGCTTTCGAGAGACTTTAAATTTCTACTACTTTTTCCACGTTATAAACTTGCATCAACACCACTCCACACGTCTACACCGAACCAACTCTGCATCTGGACGTGAACTAGCTTGCGAAAATGAGATAAGGGATCGAGCCAGATGTTCGCTTGCTACCGAGGCTGAAGACAGATGTACGTCTTATTAGTGCATGGTATCAAAATCACTATGATACAAGAACATAATCTCCTATCCATCCACGACCGCTATCAACCCATTAGCTCTCACGAACCCCAGTTTCAACGCCACTTCAAAAGCTAACCCAGTCCAGCCAGCTCTCTAAAAACCTCAAATGTGCCGGCCGAACATACGATTCAAGCTCTTCATAGTTGAGCAATCCACTACCCTTCCGCTCATTGATCTCGCGCTCCACCGACTCCAGGCTAGCCAGGAACGGTAAATGCAGAGGACTCGCTGCATTGTTCCTCGCTTCGTAGCGTATACGCCTAGCGAGGGGTTCGATCCACTCCTGCATGTGCGGACGGCTTGGACGCGTGCGAAGCTTGTGCGTGACTGGATCTACATAGAGGAGTTGCATCACCGGTGCGTTGTCAGTATTGGTGGGCTGAGGCGTTTGGGGAGTTGGAGAGAAGGAGAAGTGAGCTGCCGGGCTTTCCTCTTCATTTTGAGGCGGCAGCGGACCGTATGTACTGGAATCAGCCATCAAACCGTCGTCTTCTGCCTGGTGTGGCACTTCTGAGCTAGATATCTCAATGTCGATTGGCTGCTCTGCCAAAGCGAAAAGCGGCCCAAACTGTGGCCGGAAAGAGGTGACATCCGCATACCCGGGGAAGATTGTGGAAGTAGTCGGGTTCGATGTTTTTTCCAAAGCCTCTAGATCGGCGAGTGAATTGGGACGAAACTGGGGTAGGGTCGGGTCTCGATAGACCTTTTCGTAGTTGAAAGTACTCTCGATATCGGATGTGGAGGTCGGCAGCCACCCAAATAGTGTTGCCAACTCGATGACGGCGTGCACTAGCTCTTCTTCGAGCTGCACCCTGTACAATTTTGCATTCCACATGGGGTAACAACCACAATCCCAGTCATCATCCCAGGTCTTTGTGTACCTGACGATCCGCTGCTCAACCTCGGAAAACAGCGACCTCACTGCTGCCGCCATGTCGTCTCGACTAACCGAAGCATCGTCGGTGTCGCGTACAAGGCTCATGATATCGCCATTACAGAAGGCTTCCACCACCTCGCTGGCAAACTGGTACTCCCCCAAGGTGACGACGGCCCTATTAAAGTCCTTTTCTTTTTTCTGGAAGTCTTCAAGCATACGATCGATCTGAACAGCGCAAGCCCGTCGTTCTACACGAGTAGCAAACGCGTCCATGGCGTTGTCTTCCTTGTCCTTGAAGAGCGGATCTAAGAGCTCGTTGAATGCCTGCTGCGTGATCTGATAGAGCACTTCTTTCCCCAGATCCTTTTCTTGCTGGGGAATCTCGTAGCCGCCCCAACGTTCCCCTATCGGCCGCGAGGACGTCGATGCATTTGAACGAGTCTCCAGGTCGACGTCATCCTGAAAACGCACTCGCGAAGACGAACGTGATCCCCTTGGGTGCTCGTGTTCCAGAGCTGGGGCTTCGTCGGTGTCTCCGTCTGTCTGAGCCTCAAGTTCCCGAGGTGACGGTCCATCTTCTACACCAGAGGGGCGGGTAAAACCCTCTTCTTCGTCAACATAGTAATCCCTCTGAGCCCATCTGTCTCTCACGGCTTCGTCGCCACTTCGGGCACGATACTCTGGGTTGGCCATATGGTACGTTCGATGTATTAGCGTATTCCGTTCCATGGTATCGGGATTGTCTTCGATAATTGGGCGTTGAAAGTTTTCATCGTCAGACATTTTTCCCCACAAGTGATATGGGTCAGGTTGAGATGTTGGTATAGGAGTCTGCGTAAAAGCTGAGCTCAGAGGTTGTGTAGACTGTATCGTCTCCAAAGCGCCGCGGGCAGATAGCTCGTCCTCGGCTTCGGCGAGATGATTTCGCGTAGCCTCTCTCTCCATCACGTAGTGGGCCCTGAATATCCTCAACACATCTTTTCTAGATATGTAGCCGTCTCCATCAACGTCGTAGCCGTTGAATGCAATGCGGAGCTTGACACTTGAATCCGTTGAATGCAAGCCGTCGAGACCTTTGATGAACTCTTCCAAGCCGATCAAAGTGTTGTGATCCGAATCAAAGTAGGCGAACACGCGGTCATAGATGAGATTAGGTGCAGAATCGAAGCTAGAATACCGAGGAATGAAAGCGTGATTGAAGCAACGTCGATCCACGGCCCAGCCGACGCCATTGGGGTCTTGCTGCCATTCAGTTGCAGCGAGACAAGTGAACTGGTCGTAGAGGGCTTCGATCTCCTCTGCTTCCATGTGAGTTTCTGAGGCGAGACGTTTTTTAAGCGCTGAGTTTATGGATGCATTCATGAGATGAGGACGACCGGGATAGACCGGCTCTTGTTTAGGGAAACGTAAGTAGGATGCCGGCACGCGAATTTTGTAGAAAACGTGAGTCTTTATATGGGAGAAGGTGGCTTCGCAGTCGGAACACAGATCGAAATCAGGACAGTTGACGCAACGCCACCTGATGCCACGAATTGGCATAGTATCGCACCCATTACACGTTATACCCCGATGGATGACGCCCTCGTGCCTAACAATTGTTGCACATTAGCGAATGTTCGAGACGCTCAACCAAACTTATCGCATCCAGACGGCAGGCGGACTCATGTTATACGCGGGTCGACTTACCTCGCCCGATCCTCAGCGATATGATATAACGTGCGCTGGAGTGTTTGACCGTCTGCATCAACAACGCCACCCTCAGTATCCTCGTCGCTCAGCCACGACACCTCTGTAGGCACCATGCTCTCAGCTCCATCAGCTGCAGCGCTAGCCTCCGCCTCTCCGCTAGCAATTGCCTCCCGATGTCTCTGTAAAGCCTGTGCCAGCCCCTCATGTGGAATCGCTTCCGCAATGAACTGAGTAACTGCATTCGTCTCCGCCGCCGACAGTGGTCTCTGAGCGCATGCAAGCAAACGGGTGACAATATCATCGTATAACTCCATGAGTCGGCGCTCCACAGCCTCCGGTGTTATCGTAGGGTCGGACTCTTCGGCTAGTCGGTGAGCGGACTCTGGTGGTATAATGCTGCGAGCGTCGAGCGGGACGACCGTTCCGAAGAGGTCAACTTCGCCGAGAGGAATGCGCTGGTGTTGGAGGAGGTGGGCGATACGCGCGGGGCCTGTCGCCCGGCGAGCGCGAGGGTTCGCTCTTCGCACCGCATTACTTCTGTGGAGACTGCCTTGTGGAGCGCTGTTGATGGACGAGTATACAAGCCATGCTGCGTAGGCGGCTGCCGCTCCGAGGAGAGTGAGGATCGCGGGTCGGTATCGGGAGAGGGAACTACGCGTCGAGCTCGTCATGGCCAGAGAGCCACAGTTTGAAGCCTGCTTTGACAGCTGCTCTTAGAGGAAGTAGCAAGTTTTTGCGGGGGAGGAGTCAAGGCGAACAGAGCCAAACGCTCGCAGTATAATGCGCCTACTTGACAGGCATGGTAACTGCCAGCTATAGCAGTTGCAGGTCGCTATGGCTGTGAATGGTGCATCACTATTGTTCACCGAATTAGAGATCTGGGCTGGCTTAGTCATCGCTTCAATAATTGCGGGCCTCCGCTGCAGCCTCCGTACCACGCTGCACTGTGTAAGGTTATTCTTCACCTTCTATCTTATTGCAGGCACCTCATCATTCACTACATGAACCATCGGCACGACGATGCTAAAGAAAACTACCACGCCGAATGTCCACCATCTATCCGCAAATCCGAACCCGTCTACACCACACCACGTTAGCAATTTCGCCCAACGCAACAGGAACATTCGTGCACGTACCATGAAGCTACTAGCATCACTGATCAAAAATACTGCGGCTCCACGATACTCCTTCGGAGCTGAAAGCCGGCCCAGCATATTCTGCGTTGGCCAGTCCGTCCTGCGTTCTGGGTACTGCTCAAACAGCGCTTCCACCATGGCCGTAACGATATAGCCCGGCGAGATAGTATTAACACGGATTTTGTGTTCGCCCCACTCCGATGCCAGGTTGCGAGCGAGTTGGATCACGCCGGCTTTCGAGGCGTTGTATGCTGGGCAGATGAGGCCCTATGGAACTGTAAGCGGGATCCGATCGTTTGAAGCAGTCAAGCAGAAGGCGTACCCTATTCGCAACAGTGCCAGACATACTCGCGATCAATACGATGCTCCCACCATTCCCAAACTTGATCATCTGTTTGGCGACTGCTTGGGCAGTCATGAACACCCCGGTGATATTCACCTCGAACATGCGATTCGCATCCTCAGCAGTGTACTCCAGTGCCGGCGTTT
Source organism: Darksidea phi (assembly GCA_030770425.1). Taxonomy (NCBI): domain Eukaryota; kingdom Fungi; phylum Ascomycota; class Dothideomycetes; order Pleosporales; family Lentitheciaceae; genus Darksidea; species Darksidea phi. The sequence continues at coordinate 5,812 of JASJFT010000388.1, read as the reverse complement.
CTTGCTGGATACCCGCGGCAGCGATCAGTCCATCCATTCTGCCATGCTTGCTGCCGATCTCCTCGACGATCTTGTTCAAGCTTGCAACGTCACGCACGTCGACTTGCTGGTAGGTAAGAGAGGTGCTTAGTTCTTTCTCTGCTCGCGCTGCGATTGTGCCGAAGTCGGCTGAGGGCTCGTCAAGGCGATCCAGAGCGTACACTGTGCAGGCATTAGTAGGCCCGTAGCAATCGTGCGCCAACACAAACCAATTGCCCCTGCTTCTAGCAGTGCTTCTGCCTGGGTAAGACCAAGCCCACGAGCAGCACCGGAAACCAGCACCACTTTGCCTTTCAAGCTGAACTCAGGTAGAGACATTTTGTCTCAAGCAAAAGAAACCGTTCTTAGAATTCAAATACAGGTAGTTTAGGAAGAAAAACAAGAACCGGAACTCCTTGCAGCAAGCAAGTATTCAAAAAATACACGGAGCCTCGCAACGACGGCACTCATTTCTATTTAAACCCAGCGTCGCTTGCGACACCACATCATCTGACCCGGAATTCCAGCCTTAGATCCGGCTTATCGTCGCATGCGCTCCAGAAATCGAGAAGCTGGAGCTATGTGCTGCGGGGAAGCTCAGTCGGACAACGGCACTGCCTAATCGAGACATTCCGCAGCCACTTCCGCGGCGAACCCTCCACGGCGCTAAATAGAACCCTTAGTCGGCGTATGCGCGGGGCGTTCGCAAGCGGACTTCTTCACTCCTACAGGCTATACTTGCTCGGAATGAGGCGTGCAACAGGGACGGCTTATTTGGCTTCTCGTTCAAAAGAGGCGTGTTGTTCACGAACACGGCAAGTCTGTAAATTCCTAGATTTAGAACTTCAAATGACGACAACGCCAAATTTACCCTACCACTCCCCGCTTTTGTGAGTTGGAATGCTCAAGTGTTTTATCGCATGTGAGTTTGCACGTATCGTAGCACTTACGCTCGAACCCGGGTGCTGCGCTTGGGGAAAGTTACTAAAAGCCACCCAATTGGCTTCAAAATCTAGTACTCTAACCCATTAAAACCTATTCAGGATATCTAACTGTATGTTGCTGGACTCGTAGGCACAAGAAGATTCCATGCGCTGCTTTTATACCTCCTAAAGTAAACATTGCCTCCCGAACGGGTACCTCACGTTTAACCGATACGGCTTCGCTTGCCACCTTAAGCACTTATTTGTTCCCCATAGCCGCTGTGCCATATGCATTAACCATATGCCATGCCAAACTTCTCAATCGTCCTTGTGCAACCCACACTACGGTTCCGAGCACCCCTAATTTAGGGTTCCTGTGTAAGGACCTATGCGGCCATCTGGCCTCCCCTCGGGGAGACTAGGGTCTGAGGACCCAGATACGGCACAACTACTGTCACATGCGCCTGTTCCCGCCAGCCTATATAGTACGAGATCGCTCCGAGCCCTCCCTAGTAGCGATTCGTCTCTCCTACCTAATAGAACCTATTCTACCCTCTATAATTATCTCTTTATTATATTTAAATCGCTCTCCTCTATAAATTATACTAAATAAATATTAATATACTATATCTAAAAGAAAGTAAAAGAAAAGTGATAAAGGGCCTAGGCTATTATCTTTTAGTCTATATTAATCTACTATATTTTAAAAAGCTAGAGACGTTACATAGTTTACTTTTTTTTAAGAAAACTAACCTTATTATTACCGTATTTAAGAACCCCTTTTTACCTTCGTAGCATACCATCGAATCGTTAAGTCATTACAGCCGTAGACCAAAAATCACCCTAAATGGTTCCTGAGAATGCGGTGAAGGACAAAGTACAAGAGAAGTAAAAATAGGAATCGATCTTTGCTGCTTGCAACCGAAGCGTCTTGTATCAGCCATTGCTTTCAAACGGGCTGACGGGATTCCGATGTTAGCTCAATTACGACGGCACCTGTAAAAGTCAGCTTGACCCGCCATCCCCGGCCTAATCATGCTTACCGTCGGACTGAGGATTAGCTCTACCTCGCCTGAAGCCGGCGATCAAAGCACATGGTAGAATCTTCTTTAGCGCACCCCCAGCGATCAACAGCCACGTCAAAATCCGCCTCAGTGCGTCGCGTGCCATCAATAGCCATGACAAAATCCTCTTCATTGAATCAGACCCACTGAGGAGGAAGTCAAAGACTCTGACAGAAACCAGCACGACAATCGTGGAAATCCAGAAAGCCTTCGGGTTCCGTTCGAAGGAAAAGATGTCTCGCTGGGCGCTCCAGTATGTGAGAACAATGATCACTGGACTAATGACTTGATTTATCTGGGTCTGATCAGCAGTTCGCATGAGCACACAGTGTAGCTAGAAAACCCACTTGGTTGGTCCTGCGGTTCACTTCAAGACCGTCGCGGCTGAGAGAGCTAGTCTCTAGATTGACACGATTGTTTTCCAAACTCAGACGGTTGCCGTCCAAGTTCAACTGGTTGCTTTCTACGCCCATGTAAAGTTCAAGCTGGGATTTGTCAATTGTGGATATGATCAGTTCAACTAGGGACCATAGACTTACATTTCTACTAGACCTCTCGCAAGACTTGACCAGGTGTAGCAGAGTGTGTTCAAGATCTTCCAACTCATCAAAGGATTCTTTAATCCTATCCAGGCGCCTTGTGCGGAACCCCTCCCTACTGATGTCGGCAAAGTAGCCGATGTCTCCTCCCGAAGAGCTGAAGCTCTTCCAAGCTCGCATGGTTCCGGAAAGGCGCTTTTGAAGTTTGCGCAAAACCTCCCAAGTTTGTAAAGTCCAATACAAAGCTCTCTTGATCTCCTCGAGATCCGATGTTCGGGAAAGTAGTGAAGATGTTCTCTGGCATTTCATTAGCGTCTGACACTTCGGCAGTGTAGAGGCATGGGCCAAAACCATACATATCGCTCCTCACATTCTTCTATGTATCGGATGAGGAATCGCCACTCTTCCACGATACAACGCACTCGAATGTCCATAACGGCAATGAAGTATTTTCTCGCGTCCCGAATTGGTTCCCTAGCTTGAAGTACCTGGTCGAGATCGTTGCCAAAGATTGGATCTTCTACAGTTTCTTCTTCGTCTTCACCATCACCTTCCTCATCGTCTTCGTCATCATTGTCGTCCTCGTCTTCTGTGTCCTCATGGTATGTGATGTCTTCGAGACAAGTGTCCACGAAGGCATATCCGGTCCAATGATTATTATCAGGCCCGCATATCACTAAGGATATCTCGGCGTCTTGCAAATAATACTTAATTTCTTCTTGCTCCTCTGGTGACTGTATATCCAAAAATGAGATGTCAACCAAATTTCTCACGGGGTGCGTTGGTGCGGGAAGCGGACGGACCCGCCTCATTGCGTAATACGGGAGCTGAAATTGCAGCCGGAAGAGAGGGAAACCGGAAGAATTAATCCCGACCCTAAATGATGGTTGCAGGGAAATGTGGCCCCAGATCGCATCTCTTAAGACATACACGAGGTGTTGAGGCGTCATCCTTGCGATAGCGAGGATATAGTTTGGATCAAGGTCAGTGACGCAAACTAGGCGTCGATCAACGTTCGGAAATCCCTCTAATCCAACTCTTTTCTCCTTTAAAATGCCATAGAGCCGATCGCAGTCGACACGATTTGGATAATGTCTGGGGCGTCCGCTAGGCTGCTCATCGTCCCATTCTCTGTCATCAACCCATGCTCTCGCTTCCTCCGTCTCCACCGCAGCGAGATATACTTGGAAGAACACTTTGACTTCTTCGACCTTACTAGAGGGAACTTTTCCAACGTAGTCTCGTAAGAAGAGCTCCAAGTCGTCGCCAACTGCCCCGAATCGCTTTTGAGATTCAATATAAGGCTCATTCCAATCCTGAAAATCGCGCCTTGAGGAAAATGACGGATCCCACTCCTTGGCATTCTCGTCGATAGGTGAGGTCCTACGACTAGGGTCCATTGGTTCCTTGTTTTAGACCGGGAAATTTATGGTTTAGCTGTGATTCGGCTTCACAAGTGCAAGGTCGTCTAGGGGTGGTTACAATGTCTACCACAAACAATGAAGCCAAACTCCACATGAATGAAGCTGCAAGAGTCAGCTTGCGCTGTCGAAAGGCTTTCAAAGGCATACAATATGTTATGGAAATATCGATATAGATGAAGCTTCGTACTCATTCTAGGAGTACCTCAGAATTGCCAGTAGCAAGCGTAATGCCATGGAAACGGAGACGAATTGTATTTCGGATGGAGGGGCCCAAGAAGAATCGCCAGCGAATTATAGAAGTAGTACGAACTTGAAGATGAAATTGCGAAAGTCAATTGGTGTCTAAGTCGCAGTTAGCATCCAGGCATGCCGTAGCGGAAAGTTTTTGGGAATATACATATAAGCTATTGTGACTTCGGCACGTGTCCCGGAGTACAAAGACCATCTTGGGCTCGTATTGCCTTATAGCAGGCGAAGTAGCAGGGTCGTAGAAGGTGCCATCTTGAAGAGTAGTATGCAGGCGCTCTTTAGGTTATCTTTTACGATGTACGTGGTATTGATTATGTCCACTCGAATTTATGTATCGCGATCTGCGTAGCGAAGCGCACCACTAGATGACCTGTAGCAGTATGCGTAACTATTTTCTATTCGCTCCGGTGAATAATGAGGCGGAGCACTCACCAATCGTTGGGCGGAACCGGATTCGGAGAATAATGAGAGATGAGGCGGAGCACTCACCAATCGTTGGGTGGAACTGGATTCGGAGAATAATGAGAGATGAGGCATACCTCTCACCTCCGGCTCGGCGTTGGGCCTGCATGCATGGAGATGCATGAAACCTGATGAAGGACTCTTGCCAACTCATGCCGCATCTACGGTTGCGGTTAACCGCGGCTGATGAAGGACTCCTGCCAACTCATGCCGCATCTGCGGTTGCGGTTAACCGCGGCACTTTCGGCGAAACGACACTTTAGTCTTTCAACTCCATGGCTCTTATTCTATACTGAACAACATGTGGAGGAAAATCAGGTAAGTCAAACAGCTTGGTTGAGCATTTTCTCTTTTGCGCCCTTTCCGTCCAAAATGCTTTCGGATGCCCAAGATGAGGAGAATAGTCCAGCCTGCTCAGCCACAAGCCCACCGGTGTGGTAACCGGCAATGCCGTGTGGCAATTGAAACTTGGTCGTACGCTGAGTCCAACAATTCCAGGCCACGTCTTCTACTCCATGTGATCCTTGTGGTGCGATATCAGCCTTGCTTCCGTAGATCTAGTCCCGACATAATCCACGCCTACGTTGCCAATTTGCTGAACACCGGAAGCCGACCCGACACATGAAAAGTTGAGAGCCTGCTGATGAATAATGAATTTGTACCTCATAGGTGTGCATAATCTTTTCTATGACTCACAAGCTATGAGCCTTCCATGACTACGCGGAGGCTCAGCAACCTTCTTGTTCCCACGTGCTCAAATCTGTTGGGCTTTAATCACAAGTGTTAATGATCCCTGCAACGGAGTTAGCATATTTAATTAGCATTCCCGTTGACGGTCTAATACAGGTCTAACCCATGAACGGGTGGCTAGCGTGCATCATTGGTTTTCTATAGAAATTGTAAGCAGGGTAGTAGTGAAAAGTAATGTATATCTCTCTCTGACGTCTGAGGGTGTCTCAAGTGAGGCTAATATACATGTAGGAATGGACTGATTAGTCAGTAGGAAATCACGTGACTGTAGATGTCATGGGCTTGCATTATAAATACAATACCAGGAGGAGGGATGGTCGAGTGGTGTGAGAGCCTCGACCTGGAAGTCAATATCATCCTGCCAGTGAATTGACGTAGGTTCG
>JASJFT010000387.1:0-22096 GCA_030770425.1 Darksidea phi | reverse complement strand
GTACCTCTGGACGATCAAACCTTAATCCGAAGAGATTTCCTAGCGCGCTCCACCCGCAGGCGCTTCCCCACCAATAACTAGGTTAAAGAATATAAAAATTAAGAATAACTAGAATAGAATAGCTACTATAATAATAAATATAAAAAGTATTTTCTAATAAAATATACTATAGAGCGATAGCTACGTAGATTAACTAGGGTAGATACTAAGGACTATAAATAGAATACTAACTATAGAATTATATATAAGAAACCTAGCTATAAGATCTTATACTAGATATATTATAAAAGATTATATATTCTATATCTAGTATAAAAAGAACTTATAACTAGAAGAAAAAAGAATATCTTCTACTAAAGCTTTAAGAGAAGGGAATACTTTATAAAATAATATAAGTAGTATAGTTACCTAATATAAAATAAGAATAGTTCTAAGAATTTAAAGATTAGTAGATAGTTAAGAGTCCTAGATATATAATAGAGATATTATAATACCTAGAATAATAAGATAAATATAGAACCTATTAATTAAAATATACTATTACTAGATAAAGATCTAAAAGAGAAACTATAATAGATACTAAACTAGAAAATACCTTATAAAATTAAAAAAGAAGAAAATTTAAAGTTAAAATAGTTAGGCGAGTTACCCCTTTAATAAAATACTTAAGAACTAAAGAATACTCTTAAGAAATAGAATCTCTATAATAATAAACTAAAAAACTAAGTAGTTATTAACTATATTAGAGTTATACTAATAAAAGTATTTAAAAGATAACTTTATAAATTATATAAGAAGATATCTAATAATTAGTTAGATTAAAGGTAGATATATAAATTTATAAATAAAAAGTCTAAATTATTATAAATAATAAAGTAGAATTTATACTTCTATTATTAAAGTTAATAAAGAAATATAAAATTCTCTATTAAATTAAAGAAAAATCTATATAAATAGATCTTAGAGATAGATTATCTATAAAATATAAAGAAGATATAATTTATCTTAAAATATAAAAAGTAATCCTAGAAGTAGAAAATATTAGAGACTATTATAGATTTAATATTATAGAAATTAAAAATACTAATATAATTATTAATTATAATTAACTAGTAATATATAATCTATAAATAGATTAGAAGCTATATAAAGTACTAGGCTATAAGTAAATAGCTTAAGTTATAAAAGTTAAGAGACTAAAAAGGTCTAGCTATAAAATCTAATATATACTTTAAAAAGAAAGAATAAACTTAATTTTACTTTATAAGATTATAAGAATCTATAAAAAAAAATTATAAAAAGTTAATATTATTATAGTATAGAGAGTTATAACTATATAAAAAGAATTATAACTAATAATACCTTAAGATTATAAAAAGTTCTAAGAGCTATTTAAAGAATATTTAAAGACTAATTTACTAAAGTATTAAAAATAAGATTATAAAATATATTTAGAATAAAGTATAAAGCTTAAGCCTAGATCTATATACTCGTTAATAGTAGATTAATAGAAAGAATTAAAAGAGTACTTAATAAAAAACTTAAAAAGAGGATATATTAGAGAAAGTTAAAGCTCTATAATATTATTAGTTTTATTTATTTTAAAGAAGAATAAAAAGTTATAACTTTATATAAATTATAGACGTTTAAATAATATTATAAAGAAGAATAAATATCTACTATTACTAATCGAAGAATTTATAGACTAGTTCTAAGGAGTTAAGTAAATTATAAAATTTAATATTTAAGAGAAGTTCTACTAGATTTAAATAGTAAAAGGGTATAAAAAGTATATAGTATTTAAGGCCTAATATAAACTTTATAAATATAGAGTTATACTATTTAGATTAATAAATAAACTAATAATATTTTAATTAGTTATTAATAAAATATTAAATAAATACTTAGACGTATTCTATATAATATATTTACATAATATCCTTATATATAATAAAGGAATACTAGAGAAATATAAAGAATATATAAAGAAGATACTACGAAAACTATAATAGAATAAGTTACTACTTTACCTAAATAAATATAAATTCTATAGAATAAAAACTAAATATTTAAGTTTTATTATTTTATAAAAAGGAGTATTTATAGACTTAAAGAAAGTATAGATTATAAGAAAGTAACTAACTCTAATATTAATTAAAGATATATAATTCTTTTTAAGATTTACTAACTTCTACTAAAAGTTTATTAGAAATTATTTAAAGACTATATCTTTACTTATAAAAGTAACTAAGAAAGAAAAAGAATTTTAGTAAAATTAAAAATAATAAGAAGCTTTTAATAAGTTTAAGAATCTATTTATATTAATATCTATATTATAAATATATAATTTAATAAAACCTCTTAGAGTAGAAATAGATATATTAGACTATATACTAGAAGTAATACTTACTTAGTAAGAAGAGAAAAAAAAATAAAGACTAATATTCTACTATTTATATAAGTTTAATAAGAAAGAAGTAAATTATAATATTTATAATAAGAAACTTAGTACTATTATATTAGTATTTAAATAATAGAGATTATAGCTTATAAGAGCTAAGTATAAAATTAAGATTATTATAGACTACTAGAATTTTATAAGTTTTATAACTATAAAGAAACTTAATTAATAATAATTCTAATAATTAAAATTACTAGTAGATTATAACTTTAAGATAAGTTATTAACTAAAAATACTAAATAAAGTAGTAGATATTCTTAGTAGAAGATTAGACCTTTAAGGTACTAATAAATCTATTATATATAAACTAATTTTATAAAAGAAATCTAATAGAACTCTTATATATAACTATATAAGACTAGTTAAGATTATAGTAATAGTAAATATTAAGAAAAAATAGAGAAATAAGATCTAAGAAACTATTAAGAATATTAATAAAATATTAAAGGAAGATAATATATACTTTAATAAGAAAGAATACTTTACTTTAATAAATAATTTAGAGATAAGATCTTATATATTACTAAATCTTAAAGAAGATCTAATATAGGAAATTTATAAGAGTAAAATACTAAAATATCTAAGAATTAATAAAATAATTAGATATATAGATAGAGAATACCTACTTATTAATATAAAAAAGAAAGTTTAAAAAGTAATAGATAACTATTTAGAATATTCTAAAAATAAATCTAAGAGATATAAGTCCTATAAATTATTTTAACTATTAGTACTATCTATATAACTATAAACTTACGTTATAATAGACTTTATAATAAAGCTACTACTATTATTAAAACTAAGATTAGAAAGATTATATAATATAATTATAGTAATTATAGACTAATTAACTAAAATAGTATACTTTATTCTAATAAACGAAGTAATTATAGTAGAAAATATAGCTTATAAAGTTAAAAGAATACTTATTACTAATTATAAATTACTAGAATAGATTCTTATAAATAAGAATAAACTATTTACTTTAAAATTTTAGAGTATACTACTTATAAAATTAGAAATTAAAAGAAAACTATTAACTAGCTTCTACCTATAGATAGATAATTAGACGAAATAAATAAACTAAATTCTAAAGAAGTATTTAAGATTTTATATTAATAAGTTATAAAATAATTAAATTAAATTATTACTAATAATATAATTAGTATATAATAGTAAGAAGTCTACGACGACTAGATACTTACTATACTATATAAATTATAGATATAAGCTAATAACTTATAAAGATTTAAAGAATATTAAAAGTATATCTACTAGAGTAGAAAAGAAGGTCTATTTAATATAAGAATTATATAAAGAACTTAATATATAGATAGTATATAGAAATCTTATAATAACTAAAATAGTAAATAAAAAAAGACTTAAGGGACTAATTCTTAAAAAAGGAAATAAAGTTTTCCTTTTATAATAAAATCTAAAAATTAAATAACTATATAATAAATTAAATAATTTATAAATTAGACTATTTAAAATTAAAGAAAAAATAGGACTAGTTAACTATAGACTAAAGCTAGCTAGGGGTATAAAAATATATCTAGTATTCTATATATTATTACTAGAACTAGTACTAAAAGATATTAAAGTAGCTATTAATATTAAACTTAAAGATAAGAAATATAAGGTTAAGAAAATCTAAGAACTATAGAAGATTAATTATTAATAGAAATACTTAGTTAAGTAGGTAGAATAGTCTATTAACTAAAATATATAGGAATTAATTAAGAATTTATAAGACTACTAAGACCTAGTTAAATAATATTACTAGAGATATCTAAAGAAAGAGGCTCCTAACTATTTAGGAAAGTAGAAAAGTTAGTAAACTTATATAATAAGGGTTATTATAGTAATATAGGTAGGTTAGAAGAAGTAAACTAAGTAATTTTTATCTATTTTAACTTTTCTAACTTAGAAATTAAAGCTAACTTATAATTAAGAAACTTATATTAATAGATATTATATTAAACTAATTATATATAGATATACTATTTATAAGTTTAAGTAGTTAACTCTTTATTCTTAATAAACTTTAATTTAGTAAAAAGTTAAAAACGCTCTTCTTTAGTATAAGTAAGAGACTTATTAATTATTACTAAACTATAGAAAATATTCTAAGAGAGATATTTACTATAATAAGTAGAAAATAGTAGTATTTTATATTTATAACTAGTAAATTAATAGTTTAAATATAACTAAGCTAGTAGTATTATATAACTAAAATAAAAGATATAATAAATAAAACGAAGATAATAAGCTATAAAAGTCTTAGATATAAAATACGTATAGGTAGGTAGGTATAGAAATACTAAGATAGTAAAAGGGTTATATTTAGATAGAGATAAGATAAATCCTTAAGAAAACGTAATAGTAGAACGTAGGACTATATAGGGTCCGGTATATAACCGTAGCTAGGTCGATAATAATCTAGAAGTCCTCTAGTAGAAGTAGGCGTAATATAGTCTCCCTCTTTTCTAAGGGCTATCTCGACCCTTATAAAGAGTTATTTACTATAACGTATTCTATTAGTCTTCTTACTTTCTTTAGAAAAGTTTACCTAAGTATCTATACTCCTAAAAAATTCTATTTCTAAGGAAAAAATAATTTTATAAAGAAGACCTTTTAGGTATTTAGTATCTACGTTATATCCTACTATCTTAACGGGGAGTTTCTATAATCTTTCTAGTCTTATAGTTCTTAACCCTAATCTTATAATATATAGTTAGTTTAATTAAAAAGTATATATAACTTAAGTATTAGTCTATTATTAGTATATATTTATAACTTTTATCTATTATTATTATAACTTATAGTTTATATATATTCTTATAGATTCTTATACTAGTAGTAATAGTATTACTACTCCCCTTATAGACGATTTTTAGTAACTTCTATTTAGTAGATACTTACTATCTTTATATAAGAGCTATTTACTAAGTATAACCTCTATAGTTACTCTACTTACTTATAATACCTTCGTAAAGACTTTAGAACTAGTCTAGACTTTATTTAATTTAATTTTAATATTTATTATAATAGTATAACCTAGTAGTACTTAGTAATTACTAGTTACCGTCTATCGTAACTTATAATTATATTAAATTACTCATTTATCTATAGCTCTTTTAGTAAGAGAAATTCTATTTATATCTTTATAGATATTTATTTAAGAGGTAATAAATTATTATATATTATATCTCTTTAGGCGCCTTTATTTCTATATTTTAGACTCTTACTAGTAAGTACCTAAGGTACTATTAGCTTAAATACGGGATAGTCTCTCTTAGTATAAATATAAGAAGATATATCTATTTCTAAATTTCTCTACTTTATTCCTTAATACTTTTAAGATTCTATCCTTTATTATAATTACCTCTATTAACTAGTATAGTAATACTACTCTTCTTAAGTATATCTATACTCTTCCTATCTATCTAGAACCTTAGCCCCCTCTTATATACTATTAGTATATAAACTACCTCCTCTAGTTTATATAGAAGTTTAATATAGCTAAGTTCTATTAGATTACTTCGAGCGACTAGTACTAGAAGGCTAATATCTATACTACCTATAGTAGGTATAAAGCTTACTATTAGGCCTACTTTATAATATATACTAGTCTTCCCTTCTTTCTACTAATATAGTTCTACTAATAATTTATATAAGTTAAGTCTACTTTCTACTACTACTTTAACCTTCTTATCTTTACTATTAAACGTATCTAGTATTATAATACCCGAGCTACTTATAATAATAAGAATATAGATTCTAATATACTTAAGAAGGTTTAATAGGATATATAGTCCTATACTTTTAATATTAATACTAATTAGAACTAGTATAAGGCTAAGTAGAAGCGTTTAATTAAGGATACTAGTAGTAAGGTAGAATTATATCGGGCTCTAGCTATAGTATATAAACTTAACTTCTAATACTATTAGGTATATTTTACTATCTTTCTAATAGCTTTCTATACTAATTCCTCTAGTATAGGCTAGGTAGCGTTAGCTATCTAACGTCTATTAACTTCGTAGCCTCCGTTACTTATAAGACTTATTTTATTAAGTATAACTCTTCGACTAGTATACCCCTTAGAACTACTAATTATAAGTATTATTAGTATTATTATAGCCCTAATATTCCTAAGGGGAATATTATTAGTAGAGGTACGATACTTATTACCCCCTAAAAGGGGGCGCTACGAAGCTTCTTTAGGAACTTCTTATCTAGTATATAGAGCTTACTTAGATTGTCTTTAGACTATATAGTACTTAGCTAAAGTTTCCCTTTAATAGATATTACTAGGTATATAAATAGAATAAATATCTATATTAAAAGCCTAGTCTAACTAATTACTTTTAAGTATATATTCTTTTAGATATATATTTTATCTATTACTATAATATATAAAGACTAGTTTTACTAAATTCTTTAAGTTATAGCTTATTACTAATATAGATAGTATTCTTTTCTTAACTAATTATTCTACTTATATAATAACCTCTAAGTAGGATCTTAAGAGTACCTTTTAGCTAAATCTCTTAATTCTTTCTTTATATTAATACTACTTATATAATCTACCCCTTTAGGGCTTCTTACGTACGTTATTACTTCTTTATAAAGTTTATAATACTTTTCTAGTAGCTTTCTATTTTAGATAACCTAATATTTAATTATCTAGGTTCGTCTAATATTCCGCGAGGACCTTTTTATAATTATTAAGAGAGGTCTTAGACTTCTATATACTATTCTTATACGGCTAATCTAGCTATTTTATAAGAAAGAGCTTCTTATTATATACTATCTTATAGGTAAGAATAGCTTTAACTTTATATTAGTCGCTGTTATTAAGCTTCGGATACTATATAGGACTAGATCTAAAGTTTAGACCTTCTCTTAATTTAATCTACTTCTCTAGAAGTAATATATAAAAGATAGAATATAGCTAGAATATTAATAGAGGTAATTTAAGCTAGTAGTTTAACTTCTTATACTTAGTTTAAATAGTAAAGAGTTCTAAGTACTTTATATCTAGCTTTTTTAAAGGGTACTTAGTCTTAATATTAATAGCTTTTAGGATTACCTTCTTACTAATAGTAAAATACTTACTTATTCTTTTTAAGTTATATTAGTATTACTAGCTCTCTTAAGTATAGGTTAATATATTCTAAGTATTAAAAAACTATTATATCTAGCTAGTTAGAAAGTTAATAACTCTCTAATATATACTTAGGATCTTTCTATTTATACTCTAGTTACTAGGTAGTTAACGAAGCTAATACTTATCTTCTATATTATTAAAATCCTTAGATTTAACGCCTATTACGATCTTAATAGAATATATATTATAACTTAAATAAATCTTAGAATTATATATATATTCTACTATTAGGAGTAACTAATACTAGTTATTTTATTAATAGTTTAGGTATATCTATAGGTATACTTTAAGCTTTTAATTCTAGTATTTAGTTTAGCTATCTATCTACGAGTAGAAGACTATACTTATTTATTATTTAATATTAAAATAAAAGTATACGTCTAATTAGAATTTACTAATAAAGATAGAGCCCTAGTCTAAGATTAGTAATAATAGGAGTTCGACCTTAATAAATACTTTTATAAATAATAGATCGGCTAATATACTTATAGTAATATTCTTTATTATAGATAGATACCGGACTAGTTTTAAAAAATAGTCGATAAGTACTAATACTATATTATAGACGTTACTCTTAGAATTCTTAGATTCTAATAGGTCGATAATAAAGTCTAAGAAGTAATTATACTATAGCTTCTATAGTAGAGAAATTAGTTCTAGTAACCCCTATAACTTATATCTTTATACTTTATTTATTTAGTATACTATATAGCCTCGTATATATATATTAACCTCTACTTAAAGCTTTAGTTAATAGTACTTTCTTTATAAAAGTTTAATAGTCTTATCTACCCTATAATAACCCCCTAGGGGGTTATTATAATTCCTCGTAAGAATAGCTTAATAAAGAGCTTTATTATTAGGAATCTATACTTTCCCTACTCTCTAAAGGATACCCTTCGGATCTATAATCTATAAAGATATACTCTTTTATTCTTCTTTACTCTTAGACTTTTATATATATTATATATTCTTATAATAGACTATATTACGTTCCTATACTTCCTAAATATAATCTAATAGTAGTCTAGGGGTTTCCTAGCTAAAGGGCGAGTCGTTATTTATAGCTTCTAGTAAAGACTTATATAATATAAAAGTAGGAAATACTTTATAATATTAAAGAAATATTAAAGCTAGATTTAAGCCTTCTAATTACTCTTTAGATTTATCGTTCTTACCTATAGATAGGTTAAAGTTAATAAATAATATATCGTTAAAAACTAGTACTATACTAGGGAATTTTATAGTAAAATAGTTTATATTATCTTTAGATTTCTAATAGGTTACTTATAAATCCTTATTAGTAAGATTAGATTTATATACTATTTAATCTTTAATATATAAAGCTATAGGCTTCTAAAGTATCTATATTTAAAGTTTATTTTAAAGTATAAGAAGTATAATATTTCTTAGTATCCTTCTCTTTCTAAGCTAAAAGCCTTTAGTATAATTAGGTTATTATAATAGTATATTAGCTAGATTCTTTATACTAGACTTATATTCGATCTTAAAGTTAAAATAAGCTAACTCTTCGGCCTAGTATATTTACTTAAGTAAGAGTATCTTCGTAATTATAAAATATCTTAGATTATTATAGTTATATAATATATAGATAGTATCTAGAGTATACTTAAGATAGTATTACTACTATTTAAAGGTTTTTATAATAGTAAATAACTCTTTATTATAAGTATTCTATTAAACCTATAACCTAGTAAACTTACGACTAAAGAACGTAACTAGTTTCTAATATTTTTTTATTAAGAGTACTATTATTTATAGCTATAATAGAATAACTACTATAGTAAACTTAGAGGTATTAGTAATAACTATTATAAATTTTACTAGGTTAAAGTATTAAAGAATAAGGGCTCTTATAAAGAGCTTATAGAGTATAAAAAATATATTATATATATTCTTTAGCTAAAATTAAGAAGTATACTACTTCGTAGAACTCTTCTTAATCTTCTTTAACTTTCCTATTAACGTATCTTTATTAGAATCTTATTAGACTAATATTAGATTCTACGTAGAGGTTATATATTCTAGAAGTAAATAAATAATATCTAAGTAATTATATATAAACTATTAGTAAAAGTTTATAAATCTAAGAAATACTTAGATATCTTAATAGCTCTTAGGCTCTAGCTACTCTTTAATTATTTAGACTCGTATTAGGTCTATAACTACCCTATAGAGGGTTATAATAAAGCCGAGAAACTCTACTAATTTTATAGAGAAGGTATACTTTAAGGCTTTATAATAGAGTTTTTAATTATATAATCTCTTAAGAACTTTATAAATATATTATTTATAGTCCTTCTCCTCTTTAGAGTATATAAGAATATCGTTTAAATAAATAATATATATTTTATTTAATAGACTATTTAAGACTCTATAGATATACGACTAAAACGTAGTAGGTATATTCGTAAGACCGAATAGTATTATTAAATATTTAAAATAGCTATAATATATTTTAAATATTATTTTCTACTTATTACTCTTCTTAATATATAATTAATAATATACTTCTTAAAGATTAAGTTTTATAAAGATCTTAGTCTTAGATAGCCGGTTTAATATCTCGCTTATAAGGGGTATAGAGTAATAATTTTTAATTATTATTTTATTTAAACCTCTATAATTAATATATAATTAAAGTATATTATTAATTTTAGGTATAAAAAGTATTAGGACTTCTACTAAAGACTTACTAAACTAAATCTACCCCTTTTTTAAAGAGTTATTAAGATATTCTCTTAGAATCTTAAATTCTCTTCTAGAGAGATTATAAATAAATAGATTTAATAGTATTTTTTCCTTCTTAAGATTAATAGTATAGTCGTACTCTAAGTTAAAAGTAATTCTACTAATAAGCTTAGGACTAAAGTATTAAAATTAATTATAAAGATATTCTAATACCTTTATAACCTTCTTAAAGTCGATTTTCTTATTAAAATTATTATAGAAAGTATCTAGATAGTTCTTAGACTTCCGTCGCCTCTTTTAATAAAAAGCCGTAACCCTTTATAGAAGGGTATTTATTATTAATACTATAATCTAGAAGATTATAGCCTTAGGTAGCTATACTAGTTTAGGATATTACTTTATATAATAGACGAGGTAATTATAGAGTTATAAAGTCTAGTTTCTTAACTAAAATAAATCCTACTTATTCTAGTATTAAGTATCTTAAGATTTATTACCCTTTAGGGTTTATATCTTACTAATAAATATTTATAGATATTCTACGACCTCTACTATATTAGGAAATTAAAGTTAATACTCTTTCTTATTTATAAGTAATTAAGTATAAAAGCTTTCTAGGTATAATATATATACTTTCTCCCTAAATTATAGCTATCGTATTAAGTTATTAAATATTATCTTAACTTCGATATACTTAACTACTATACTTCTATCCTACTACTTAAAAGATTTCTTTTAGTAATTTATTTAAGGGTTTATCTTATATAGCTATAGCTAGCTAAGGATAAGATTATAGCTATTTATAGGAGTAGTCTAAAATACTTAAGAATCTATTATTCTTATTATATCTTAAGAATTCTATATTATTATTATAATAATATATAGCTCTTCTAGATATAATAGTATACTAAAGACTTAATATATTTATAGCTTTATATATAATAATATCTTAGAAAGATTCTACTATAATATAAGGTCCTTCCTAATAATATTTAAGTCTAATCCTATATTAAAAAGACCCTAGGTCTATATCGGAACGTCTATAGAGAGGTATATTCTTATATTACTAGTAATCTATAAGGATTTACTATTAGTATTTAGCCCTAGTAGTGTTATGGTAATATTAGTAACTAGGGCTTATCTTTTTTTAAAAATAGATTAGCTTTTTTTTCTTAAGTTTTATCTAATCTATCGTTATCTTTAGAACGATACTTTTAATAATTCTTCTTTTAGTTAGTCTTAAATTAGGATATTAACGCTACGCTCTTAGAGTATAATAGGGTTCTTAATAGAAACTATCTAGTATTACCCTACTAAAAGAGCTTCTAATTCTATTTTTTTTAGCTAGAATTACTTAAAGCTACTAAAGACGTAGTATACTTTTTACTTATAGTTAAATTAGGGCTAGAAATTTTTAGAAGAGTAGCTAGTATAGGGATAAAGTATACTACTATCTTTATATTCTATAAGATACGTTTAAATTATATTTAGATTTATATATTCTTAAGCTAGCCGTCCCTTTATATCTTATAGTATAAAGGTTCTAAATACTTACTCTATATTATAGATATCTTTAGTATATTAGAACTTATATTACTACTAAAAGGTTTTACTTTTAGGATAGCTTCGCGAGTTATAAAATAGTTAAAGAAGAAGTTAAAGCTATCGTCCTAGTACTATTCGATATTTTAAAACTTAAAGTAGTTATTAAACTTTATTAGGATAGGGTTCTTTATAAGACTCTTAAGCTTCGTCTATAACTAGGGCTATATAATAACTTTACTATTATTAGTAGCTTAGTCTAGTAGGTTATAATATATATTATTCTTAATAAGTATTATAACCTATATAGTATACTTAAGAGTATTAATAGTAGCGAAGTTAATTTAAAAGAGACTATTAATATCTCTAATCTAACGGTCTATAGCTTAGGTCGTTAGGATTTTCTTTATTAAGTCTAGTATAGAAGGGTTCCTAATCTTAGTTAGATTAGATAGTCCCTAACGAGTATCGTCTACTAAAGGTAGACTAGCTATAGTTTAAGAGGTTATTATAGCTAGTCTAAAGACTACTTAAACTATAGTAAGATTTACTTATATAGTCTTAATCTAGTTAACTAGTATACTCTAGTATTAAAGGTTAAGTAGTATTTATACTACTTTAACTAGAAGTACTTTACCTAAGACCGAAGCGTAGATAGGTATAGTATAGACTATACTTAGGTAATTACTACCTATTAGGGTATTATTAGCTTCTAATATAGATAGTATAGTAGAAGTTAAGTATTAGTATAGTTAGAATCTACTTATACGAGCTATATTTTTATAGCTAGGTATTCTATTATTTCCTTACGTAGATTAGTAATCCCTATTAATTATAGTTATTATCGAGACTCTACTAAAAGATAGTAGCTTATTAAATATCTTTAAGATATTTCCGTTATTATACTACGTACGGGTCGTAGGGGTTTTAGAGACGTATTAACCCTCCTAAATATTTTTAAAATTAAATAGGTCCCCTAGTTAGTAGTTATTCTTATCGTCTAATTCTAGTTTCTAAACTTATTATTTACTAAACTTAGAATACTACTAGTATACTTCGCCGACTAGCTATATATTAAGATTATTTCGTCTACTAGATAGATAGGTACTAGAGCGAGTACTCTTCTTTAAGTAGGTAGTATAAAAAGGTATACTAATAGCTTAAAATAGACGTTATATAATATAATTAACGAGAACTTTTAAAGTATTAGCTTTTAACGTCGACGCTATACTACTAGTCCTTAAAAAGAAGTAAGAAGGATTCGAATTATAAGGTATATATAAATAGGTAGATATAGAAATACTAAGATAGTAAAAGAGTTATATTTAAATAGAGATAAGACGAATTCTTAAGAAGATATAATAGTAGAATATAGGACTATATAAGGTCCGGTACGTAACCGTAGCTAGGCCGATAATAATCTAGAAGTTCTCCGGTAGAAGTAGGCGTAATATTAAAACCTTTAGATATTATTAGAATTTAAAAGAAAAATAAAGAATAAAGCTTAAATATTTATAAAGTAGAATATTATATACTCTTATACCTAAGTAAGAGACGAGATAACTAAGATATTAGGCTAAAAAAAGAATTATTAATATATATACGTAAGCTATAGTATAATATAGAAAGAATTACTAAAGTAGTTAAACTATTACTAAATAGGATTATAAAAAGAAGAATATAACTTTAAGAATAAAGTTTTAAAGAAAGGAATAAGTATTATAACCCTACGCGAACTATAGAATATAGAATATTCTAAAAAGACTAAAAGCTAAGATAGAAACTTAGTTAGTAATCTAATATTATATAATAATAATCTATTTAATCTATACTTTAGTAAATAGAGTAAATAGAGTATAACTAATAATAATCTACTTAATCTATATCTTAGTAAATAGAGTAAGTAGAGTAAAATAAAGTAAAATAGATATAAGAGGGTAAAGAATCTTTTAGATTTTCTATCTTAATTTCTTATAATTAATCTTTAATTCTTTACCTAATACTTATAAATAAGATTAGATCTTTTTCCTAAGTAGTTATTTTAGTAATAGAATTCGTTAACTTAATCTTAATCTATTAGAAATTAATAGTATAATAAATATTCTATTAGCCCTAACTAGGATTCTATATAAAGATATATATAATATATAATACTCTAGAATATACTATTAACGTACTTATTAATAAACTTCTAAGAGATATTATTCTAGTCTTCTATTATAAGCTCTTATATTTCGAACTTATTCTAATAAGAAAACTTCTTAAAAAACTACTTAAAAGGCTACTAGTAGTTCTTAATAGATAATAGATCTAGTAATAAGGGATAGTATTAAACGAGGTCCGGGTCTAATAGATTATATAGCCTCGTTTAGAGTTTATACTTAAAATAGAAAAGAAGAAGTTAGAATAAAGAATAATAGTTTAATTATATTAATAGATAAGAATTAATCTAGATTTAAATTAACTATATAAGAAAAACTATCTAGGAGATTTATAGTTATTATATATTAATTTAGTTTTCTTAGATCTATAACTTTATACCTATAGATCTACTAAGCTATAGCTTTATAGCTTTATTTTAATAGATCTACTAAGCTATTATATAACCTATAGATCTATCTTTACTAAGATATAAATCTATTATATAACTTCTTATTCTTTAATTATAAGATTTATATTATATTCTTTATTAGAGCTAGTAATTAGCTTAATCTCTAGTAGTTTTATTTATTAGTAGTTTATAGTATATATTTAGTTTATAATACTATCTTCCCTCTTTAAACCTTTAGCTTAAAGGTTATTCTAGTTCTAATATTTGGCTATATTAGTATTAGGGTTCTATCTTAAGAGATTATTATTATTTATTATAATATTATATAAAACTTAAGAATATATTATACTTATTAATAAAGTTCTTTATTATAGTTCTAAGATATTTTCCTATAGTTATTACTTATAGTTAAAAATACTATATATTATCTTTTTTAAAGATAGTAGATATTATAAGGTATATATTTATACTAATATACGAGGTTCCTATTATATATCTAGTATTTTACTATTAAAAGATTTATTTATATTAAATAGTAAAACTTATATATTAGGACTTATTACTATTAGTAAGATTCGTCGACTATATAGAAGAGAGACTTTAATAGTAGCTAAAAAAGACTTAAAAAGTTTAAAATAAACTTTTTAATAAACTAGTAAAGGCTTATATATAGGTATATTATCTAGAAAAGTAGAGAGTAGTCCTTTATAAGAAGTTAGTAGTATAATCCTAGGTATTAGAAGCTAAGCTAGATAAAGAGAAAGTAGAGCTTTAGTAGCTAGGATAATAGAAGAATTTAAAGATCTTTCTAACTACTTTAAATATTATTTATAATATTATAAATAATAATATTCCTCTTAATTTATTAAATATCTTTTATTATATTATAGATAATAGTAGTCTTCTTAACTTATTATAAGGTAAACTTATCTTATCTCTAAATTTCCTTTAGGATTATAGTTTTAATACTCTATAAACTTCTTAAAATAATTAAGATTATCTTTAAATTTCTAGATTTATTTTTATAGTTCTTTATTTTTATCTATTTCTTACTATTAGATTAGATAGTAGTTTTTTCTATTTCTAATATTACTATCTAGGATTTCTTCTACTTCTTATTCTTTATTATCTTTATTATATATATCTACTTTGTATACTACTAATCTAGTATTTTATAATACTTTTTCTAGTAAGTTAATATAGAATATAGAATAAATTTTTATTTATAGAAGTAATCTTAGTTAATAGTTTATAGATAAGATTTATTTTTTAATTTTATAGGGTTTAATCTTAGTATAGTCTAGTTTACTATTAGATTACTTATTTTTAATATTCTTTTATAGTAATTATATCTTTTCTCCCTCTTTAAAAGTAGATACTTCTTTTTACTTCTTATTATAGTACTTACTTATTCTATTTTAAAGAAATTCTATATCTTCTTTAAACTATTAGTATATTTATAGAATAGTTTTTATTATTTTTTCTCTATTCTAGTTATAAGATTAAAGTTATCTAGATTTCTTATATATTTCTAGTTTAATTTTATAATTTATAAAGAAAGGTATTATTTTTATTATATTATATTATAAACTATTATATATAAATTATACTATAGATAAAAGTATAATCTAATTATTTTAATAGTAGTTTAGATAATATTTAAGATATTATTCTACTATTTAATTTATCTATTCTATTAGTCTATCTATTTATAAATAATAGGTAGTTAATATACTATACTTTATTTCTAATTTAACTATAAGAGTTTACTAAAACTTTACTATAAACTTAATATCTTTATTTAAAATAATCTTATTTAGTATTTTATATTTACTAAATATATATCTTAGTAGAGTATAGATAAGTTATTTTACTATATTTTCTTTATTTATATATAGAATAAAGTAAATATACTTTATAAACTTATCTACTACTACTAGTATAATATTATAGAATATTCCTATTATTAACTTCTTTAAACGTAGTAGTTATATAATAAAGTCTATAATAATAATCTTCTATAATTCTTCTATATTTTCTATTAGTTATAGTATTCTATAGGATATATATCTAGTATACTTATTATAGTAATAATCTATATATTCTATAAGAACTTATATTACTAGTTATCTTATATATAAAAAATAGTATATTCTTATTAGTTATTTAAATATTACGAACTAAATATATACTATAAACTACTAGTAAATAAAGTTATTAGAGGTCGAGCTAATTACTAGTTCTAATAAAGAATATAATATAGATCTTATAATTAAAGAATAAGAAGTTATATAATAGATCTATACCTTAATAAAGATAGATCTAAGGATTACGTAATAGCTTAGTAGATCTATTAGAATAGAGCTATAGAGCTATAGCTTAGTAGATCTATAAATATAGAGCTATAGATCTAAAAAAACTAAATTAAGATATAATAACTATAAATCTTCTAAATAGTCTTCTCTTCTTATAGTTAATTTAAATCTAGATTAATCCTTACTTATTAATATAATTAAACTATTATTTATTTATTTCTACTTCTTCTTTTCTATCTTAAGTATAAATCCTAAATAAGATTAAATAACCTATTAGATCTAGACCTCGTTTAATACCTTAACTATCTAGTAGGTAGGAATAGCTAATTATAATAGTAGAAGAAGGAACCTAATAAAGCGGAGTAGTATAGTTACTAATTTAGACTAAACCCTTAGAAGTAGGAAGCTATTAAGAGTTTAGTTTTCTAAAAGGTAGTATAACTATAGAAAACTTTAAAAGAGTTATTAAGAACTAGTATATATTTAAGAAATAAGAAGATATATTAGAAGTATAAATTATAATATTAATAAAGGAATTAAAAAGATATATAAAGAAACTATTAAAGTTAAAAGAATTAAAGAAGTTTAATAGAATATAATCTAAACTTAAAAGATTTCTAACTAATATAGTAATCTATCTCGATCTTAATAAGATATAACTATCTAATAAAACTTTAAAAGTATTATTTATAATAATATAGTTTATAAATAGAGCTATTACTTAGTTTAAAATCTATCTAAATAAAAGACTATAATTCGATAAAATCTATTAAAGTAATAAAACTAGAGCTATTTTCTTAAGCTATAAGTACTTTAAGAATAAGTTATATATTATATTTAAAAATATTAACTTAAAAAGACTAGTAAAATAGAAAATTATATATCTTAAATAGATTAAATCTACTACTATATATATATCTAAGTTCGAATAACTTATAATTAAGATTTAATAGGGAGAAGTAGCTCTTATATTATACTATTATAAAGAACTAAAAGATAATATTTAATATAAGATAATTTAAATAGATAGACTATAGACTATATAAGAAATAATTAAATAGATTATTAAAATTAATAATAACCTCTACCTTTAGAACTAAGAGAAGAAAGAAAAGATTAGATTCTATAAGAAGAAAAAAGAAGAAAAGTACTATAAACTAGAGCTAATAGTCCT
Source organism: Darksidea phi (assembly GCA_030770425.1). NCBI lineage: Eukaryota > Fungi > Ascomycota > Dothideomycetes > Pleosporales > Lentitheciaceae > Darksidea > Darksidea phi. The sequence continues at coordinate 4,165 of JASJFT010000387.1, read as the reverse complement.
AGAGGCTAGCTTAGAGTCTAAGAAAGAAAAATAGAATTTTAAGAAATAAGAGCTCTATAAAAAATAAGTATACTTTAAGTATAAGAAGTAAGAATATCTAGTAAAAGACTATAGATTAGACTTAAGAAAAGAGAAAATCTAATACGTCTAACTAGGTAAAAGGGATAGAATAGCTATAATATAGGAATATAATATTATATATTAGATAACTTATATATATAACTAGTATAAGATATACTATAAAGCTAAGTTAAATACTAATTATTAGTTATAGAAATAATAGATAGCTATAACTTAAAAGTCTTAAAGAAGAGTTTCGTTCTTACTAAAAGTATAAGAAGAAGTACCTAAGAAAGGCTTATCTATAGAGTAGAAAGACTTTAATAATACTCTAGATATACTATTATAAATAATTAATAATAGTAATAAGTCTTTAGAACTAGAAGATAAAAATCTAGTTATAATATATAAGAATACTAGATATTTATAAATAATTTAACTATTTAAAGAAAAAATAGAACTAGTACTAGAACTCGATATAACTTATACTTAAGTCTTATAATTTATAAAGAAAACTATAATATCTTTAATAATATAAGAGATTTATAAAGAATAGTCTAGATTTTACTTAATATACTAACTATTTAAGAACTTTAAATAATAGATTAAATAAAATTTTATTATTATAAACCTTATATCTAATTAAGAAACTTAAAAAGAAATATAATATATTATAAAAATAGTTAATAAAGAATAACTATAGTATATAGTAATTAAATAATAGATTTCTATAAGAACGATCTTTATAAAATATAATAATTAGAGATATAAGATTAATTTAAAGAATAATCTATAATATAAAATAAGATATCTAGTATACTTTAAGATTATATAGATCTTATATATATAAAAGAAATATAGACTCTATAAGAAAGTAAAGAAAAAAAATAACTACTACCTAATAATAGACTATAATAAGAGGATTATCTAAGTAGTTATACTAGAAGTAGTATATAAATAGTAATAATTTAAAAACTAGTAATAAAAGGAATATATAAGAATTATACTAGAACTACTTTTACTATTAAATTATATCTTAAGAAGACTATAGTATAAATATTTAGAGAATAAATATTTAAAATATATTTAGACTAAAATTAATATAAAGTACTAGTCTAAGAAAATAAGAATTTAAGAAATTAGAGAATAGGACTATATCTATATTTAAGGAACCTATTAAGAAAGAATAATTACTACTCTAATTAATAGTAGAGCTATAAGCGGGTAGGGGTATAGAATAAATATATTAAGTAGTCTAACTATCTAGCTAGGGTACGAGAAGAGGGTCTTATATATAAGTTACGCTAGGTTAGATAACTAGAGGAATTACTATAAGTTACTATATAGTTACTATAAGCTAGGGTATAGTTATAGCTAGTATATAGTTATAGTAAATTAGTATAAATTATTATATAAATAGAATAATTATATAATATATAGTACTCGGCTACTTATATACCCCCCTTAGGTTCGAATATAGATTCGAAGCTAAATTTTATTTTATAGATTTTTAAAGTTTACTTATTAGTTTTAAAGTTTTATTTTTAAAGCTTATTATTAGCTAATAGATCCCTCTCTCCCTATAAACGTAAGGAGCTATATTATAGGTCGAGAACTAGTCTCTATATTAGTATAGTACTAGGTAGGTAGCCGCCGCCGTCGTAGTATATATAGGTTCCTTATATAATTAGACGTCTCTAGAGGTATAAGACCCTTAATTTTACTTTATATAGTATACTAATATAGTATTAGTATACTAGTTTATTAGCTAAATAGTCTACGTAGTTGGCTAAATAGTCTATATAGTTGGCTAAAAAGCCTATATAGTTAGCTAAGAGACCTATATAGTTGGTTAAGAAGCCTATATAGTAGGAAAATCCTTAAAGTTTAGGAGTAATACCTAATTCTTGTATTTTTACCTAGATAGTAATTTAGTAAGGCCGTTAGCTAGCTAACTATTTAATAAGATATATAAGATATTAATATTACCTAATAGTACCTCCTAACGAAGCTAGTAGTAATAGATATTAACGTACCGTACTATAGTCTTAAGCCGTAGAGTAAATAAGGTAAGTAGTCGAATCGTTTACTAGTTATTATAGTATAATAATCGTTTATAATCTAGATCGAATCCGATATATTCGAATACTCTCTACTACTATATTAGCTTAGTACTAGCTAACGATATAGCTATTAATTCTACCTTAGTCGTTAATTTTATAATATATCGTTATAGTATAGCCTTCTAATTAATAGATTTACTAAATAGGAAGAATATATATCCTTATAAGCTCTTCCGGGTAGCCTTATAATTAGTAAAGGAGGCGTCTAATACTTTATAGAAGTCGGGTATTAGTTTAGACGTAAGTTTATTAGTAATATATACTAATTTAATAGATATTAATATATTATAGTATATTACTCGATTCTTTATACCTAGTAGATAGGTAATCGTTTAATAGGTAGCGTCTAGGTATCGTTACGAAGGATTCGTAAGGAATTTAGCTAGTTTTAAGTAAGCTTTTAAGACGTCTAGATAGGTAGCTTCTACTATATAGCTAATAGATCTAACTAACTATATATATTATTACTTAACTAAATCTATTATTTCGTTCTCTAAGGGTATTAGTTCCTCGAGTAGTAGTAGTATAGTAGGTAGCTTTAAGTAGGGCTTTATTAAAGGATACTTTTAAGTAAACTTCTCGATATATAAGCTCTATAATAGCTAGATTAAGCCGCTATCATAATCTTTAATAGTTTAAATACCGTAGAACGTCTATAATTCTCCTAGAGATTTAATCTTATATCGTTTTAATAGCTTACGCTCGAATTTATATAGGGTAGCTATATATACTAGTATACTAAGGACGACGATATTATTAATAAAAAAGAAGACTAGTAGCTTCTTATTTTTCTATAAGTAGGGAGCGTCCTTAATAAGTATAAGGCCTAACTCTATAAGTATTTTAGTAAGCTCTTTATACTAGAGTAATAGAAACGTCTTTAGACTATAGAGCGCTCGGCGTAGTTTCTATAGATAATTAGAATTAGAGAATCCTTCTAGCTAATAATAGTAGACTAGTATTAATAGCTTAGTATTAGTAAACGTATTAATAGTATTATATTAACGAATTTCTATATTAAAGTAGGCGGTAATAGCTACTAGAGCTCGAAATATTCGAATAGCTAGTATAGTAGTATAGGTATCTTCTACTATTATTTATAGATCGCCGTATATATAGATCTAAGTCTTATATTTTAATAAATAGTCTTAATTATCGAGTTTATATTTATATACCTATATTAGTAGAAGAACCTCGTTATCTTAAGTATACTAAGTATTATATTCGTTCTAGATTATCTACTCGTAGATTTCTTTATATTTAATCGTTACTAGTTCTTATTATATAGCTTATAGGAAGTCTTCCTTATAGAGAGATAGTAGCTTTATTATATCCTTATAGTATTTTAGTTCTACTAGTAGCTCCGTATATTTAAATCGCGTTTTTAGTACTATTACTAAGGTAGCTATATAGACTAACTAGTAGGTATTAACAAAGAAGCTAGAGTTCTTCTATATAGGCTTCTTCTTTACTACTCTAGTTAATTCTTTAAGTAGGATATAATATTAACGAAGGTTAGTATCTATTAATTCTCGATACTTTATATAATTTAAATTAGGCTTAGTTCCGCGCTTATACTTTAAGGGTCGATTTAATAGCTATAATAGCTTAGGTAAAGCTATTTCTAAAACTAATAGATTTAGTATTAGGAGTTAATTTAATATAAGTTCCTAAGTAGTAGCTCGAGTAGTAGTATAAGTAGTAGCCTAAGTAGAAGCTTAGGTAGTAGGTTCTATAGCTTCTATAGGAGCTATATATTTATCTTCTAGTAAGGCTTCTAAGGAAGTATCTTCGCTACTTAATATAGGTAGGTAATATTTGTAAGCGAATTACTCTAGTTCGAAGCCTTAAAGAAGGGGATCTAAATCGTCTTATAGCTAATAGAATAGATTTTCTCGAAATATAATTGTTACAACCCCACGCGAATCACAGGATGCGGGGCATCCCGAGAAGGTTGGAAGCCAAGACAAGGGCTTAGTCAG
>JASJFT010000386.1:0-22591 GCA_030770425.1 Darksidea phi | reverse complement strand
TCCAATGTCCAGTCGACGAAACGTCAACAATCCGCCACTCAAGGACCACTCCTCCAACCACCACCTCTTCCTCCCCCCAACCCCCCCCCCCCCCCCCCCCCCCACCCCCCAAAAAAAAAACCCCCCCCCCCCCCCCCCCCCCTTCAAGACGTCTCCACCCCCACAGCCGCCGATTCCCTTACCAAACCGCACCTTGACGGCTCGTGTGCTTAGCTTACGGAAAGCGGCAATCATCTGGGCGAGCAGCGTGGGTCAACACCATACATACTAGCACGGCAAACGCGTCTCCCACCTCTTGCACAGCAGCTGCTGCGCAAGTATCATGAGAGTGAGTCGCGCTATTTCACCTGCCCGCACCATGACTGTTACGAGCTGCAAGCGCCGTGGCCGTGACCGTGTACATGCTACGTCCTCCGCGCGTACAAGCCATTCCATTCCACCGTCTGCCCGTACAGAGCGCGCTCGTGTGCTAACATGGCTGACAGGAGCCCCGGCCAAGGTGAACGTTATGCAGACATGCACTCGGAAATAGGAATAGGCCGGCGGGATTATACCCAGCAATACCACGATGCGAATTGGGCCTTCAAGTACCCCGAGGCACCCATTGCGCCGTTTCCCTATGCGCTCAGCGAGCAACCAGCCTTGACAGAGGATTTTGGCCAGCTCCAGCTCGGCCACATACCGAAGACACGCACCAGCCCAGTCGTGACCCGGACAAGAGTCGCCCGCCATGGCTCGCAGCCGACAGTGCGCCCGTCCAGCAGTGGGGGAGAGAACGTTATGCTGCCGCCCTTCCGCCAGTACGCGCCCCCGCGACGAGCAGAGTCGTACTCACACCCCACGCCGTTGGAGGAGTTCCGGACCTCGAGACGATGGCCCCCGAGCGGATACAGGCAGGATGAAGCCCTCACGCCCGAGGAGGCCGAGGACTTGATATGCGCCGGAGCGTCTGAGTTCAAGGGATATTCGGACGAGATACCGAACACGCCCGAGGGCTACCGCTCCTTCTACGCCGTCATGAAGTCCGAGCACCAAACTAGGACAGACCGCGCGCCCTTTCAGCATCCTGCTTACCGGGACGTCTCGCTCAACATGACGGGCGCCTCCGACAGCCAGTTCCCGTGGCTATCACTGGAGCAGCCTTGCATGGCATATGCAGCGGGAAAGAGCGCAGGAACAACCACGTTGAACTACTGGGTCAGCAAGTCGGGCAGCACGCATCCTCCCACCAAATTCACCGACAATGCACGGCCACGGAAGTTAAAACTCCTACAAATCCTGGATCGGCTACAGCATTTGGAAAGTGGCCTTGAGGAAGACGTCAGTCCAACCCCGTCCCGTATTGCATTTGGTTCAAGCGACCTGACATTTGGTGTTTAGGACCCCGAGGAGATGTATCGGTATCTATACAGCACCCTGATCGAAGACCCAGAACGGTACAGTACCCACCCGCATTTGGGCATGGAACAGCAGATAACCGACCTCATCACCGTCCTCACAAACTCGAGGTGGATAGACTTTTCGAATCCGAAGAATCAGGTAGTCGCCAAGTTCTTCGATTCGCCTGATCAGTATAAGAAACAAGAGTTCTTTCATCAGTTGCTCCTTTCCGTAGAGCTGTATCTTCGCATTCACTCTAAGACTCATACCGATAAAACCAAGCGGAAGCTGATAATGCAGCTGCCTCCGCCCATAGCCTGGGATCTTGCTGTTGCGCAGCGCTGGCTCGAGAACATGGAGATCACAAAGTCTCGGACCTCTCACAACCAGAGCACCTTTAGCTTCGAACTGAAGATGAAGAAGCAGCAGAAGGATGCACTACGGATATTTGCTGCGACTCTCAAGTGGCCTAACATGGACGAGATCGACTATGTGCTAGAAGAGAAGGATAAGAAGGAGAAGCCCCTAGAGGATCGCTCTGCCGATGCGATGTCTTGGTTCTCGGGCATCATTCTTCCTGGGCGGACACTACCGTGGCTCATCATGAACAGCCTAATAGACTGCGATCGAGACACAGGAGATGCCCTCAAGTTTCTTACACACATGCATACTGCTTGCGGATTCCAGTATCGGGCGAACACGTATTGGTCCGCCCAGTCCGTCGTTGGCAAAGTCCTTGGAGCCGCCCGAGGCGTTAATCAAATTGCCGGATGGGTGGGACCCTGCATCTACACCCCAGATCTCAAGAGGACTGAATGCGTGCGCATTAAGCAGTATGAAACGCTGGACCCTAAGCTCACCTCGCAAGACGTCGAGCACATGGACATCAGGACCAATCCCCTAGGTCCGGAAGAGACAAGCTACCCGGTACAGGACTATGAGGTGCCGATGCCGGACACCGAAGACGTGACTGATCTGATCAGGATTGAAAGACTGGGCTTTGTGCCGCTGAGAGAACAGCCCGTGTCTGCGAAACAGGTTTCAGGAATGCCACTGGTGTTTGATGCGGCAATCTACTTTGCCTGTGGTGGCGAAAGCTGGCCGATGAAGTTGAGATACGATGTCGACTTCATCAACGCATTCCCTTGCCACCAAGGCCCTCATGGTATGTATATATTATCTGTTCTGTCGTTGTAATACTGACGCCTTATAGTCCTCTTCTACGACTTCAAATACCAAGCCATGAAAATAGACGAAGGCCTGGTAGACCTCCATGATTGGGGCCGCCAGTGCGGCGCCAAGTCACGACCAACATCATCACGCTCCTCTCCGTCAAAGAAGGCACTGACCCTCACCACCTCGAATGGACCCGCTCACTTACAGATCGAGAAAGTGCTTGCCATTGAGGCACTTGGTGTCAGCGACAATGAAGTCTTTGCAAGAGCTTGGTGTGCGCACCATGGACATAATGCTATAGTGGCGAACATCAAGGAGACGTGTATGGCTTGCGCGATTAGGGAGGCATATGCCGCGTGTGTATCGGTGGTTATCTTTACCGAGGGGGGCAAGGAAACCGAAAAGGACGAAGGAGTTTTTGTGTGAAACGACCGGTATTTCTGAAGAGATGGATATACGAGACACGGCTCGCGTAGGGCTGACGAGGAGAGCTCCTTTGTTGGACGGTCTTAGACTTGATGCCAGATTTCTGCATCACGACGGTTTTCGCAAGCTTTTAGCTGCGACAAGACAGAACGCTTTCTTTTGTTCGGTACTAGCTAGGATGGGGCGGAGGTCACAGTCGTGCCCTCGGGGCTGAGTTCCTGGGAGAGCATCTTTACTTCAAGCATGGTTAGGACTGGATGGATGGGCATTTGGTTATGGAAATGGGGCGGTTGGCTGTAACATCACGGCTTTCACGGGTAGCGGATACCATTTTCCATGATGGTTATGTAGTATGAGCTATGAATGTACGGTTTCTAGAATCATGGGCTTTGAGGAGTGCCATTCGGATTCTTTGGGCCGAGAAGATGAGATGCTTGGCGGCCCAAGTTTCCAAACGACGTCAAGCGTCAAGCCTCGCCTCAACGTGCACTCGTCCTGTTGGCCATGTGAAGCGCAAGCGTTCACTACTCCTGCATTTGCTTTGCCTGTAGTATAGGGCCCAGGCAGCAGCTGTATTGTGCTACCGCGGCGTAAAGCTGCTCCCCCGCCGTCAAGCTCACCTTGCCTCCGGTGCAGCTACTACCATCGTTCGCCGCTCACATGCAACCGCCTACCCATTCCTAATCCGACCTTAAGCCTTGAGCCTACGCTCCGCCGTACACCCGCCGCCACCGTTCACCCCCGACACATCTGCGCGCTCTACCATGGGCCGGTCCGCGATCCCGCCCGCGCTCATTGAGCTTTCCAATCCTAGCTCGGCTGAAGCGCAGCTGAATGCGCTGCGCAATCTGAAGAATGAGATTGTGGGGCATGAGCAGAGGAAGGAGCTTGCGGTGATACATGGCGTTGTTAAGCCTTTGGCGGGTCTGCTGAGTGCAGAGGCTAGGAAGGGTGGGAAGAGGAGGAGAGGCGTGGCGAATGGGAGTGGGAGTGGGAGTGGGAGTGGGAGTGGGCTGGGCGAGCGGGTGGCAGAGTGGTCGACGGAGGATGAGTTAAGGTTCCAGGCTACGCTGGTGGTCGGGAGTCTTGCAAATGGTATGTAAAGATTTTGAGCATAAGGATTGACGGCTGATACATCATCTTTCAGGTGGACCTGCTTTCATCGCCCCGCTGCTCGCAGGCAATATCCTCCCCCCGCTCCTCGAAGCCCTCTCGCCCAGCGAAACGCCCTCGAAGCTCGTTATAACTACCCTCCGCACGCTCAATCAGATCGTCGATGCCGTCGCACAAGAGAAGCCATGGTGGGACTCGTCCCTAACGCTATCACATACCGTCAATGAGCACATTTACACAAAACCCGCCGTTGACAGCCTGGCGGAGATTCTCGCGCAGACGCCACGGTCGCGTGCGGTCTATCAGCAGATATCGTCGACCACACAGCTCATTACAAAGACATGTGGTGAGGATACTCAGCGGAAGATGCTGCTGGACGCGGGCGTCTTGGATCTGCTAACCGCAAAGATGGTAGCTATCGCCGCGGGAGACGATCCCTCAGGACGATCAGAGTCGATACATGAGAAAGGAGATGCGCTGCCGGTTGCGTACTTGCCCGGGATTTTCGAAGCTATTTCGGCCATAATCAAGGACTCGCATTACAATACTGCACGATTTCTGTACTCGCAACCCATCCAAAACTTGTTCACATGGCCAAAGGGCCGCACTTCGGCATACGACACATACTCTGGCTCGGCACAGGCCGCTGCGTGGGAGAAGCTGATACCACGGTTGCAGACGTTGCAGAGCAAATCCGATCCTTACACCAAGTCGTGGCCTGCGTTGGGCTCAACAACTGCCGAAAGCTATACCCGGTTACCGAATATGGAGGCTATACAACAACAAACCCCAAACAGAAACGTCGTCACAGATGAATCTGAGACGCCTCTTTTCACATGGCTTATCCACGTGGCTCGGAGAGGCGAGGGTAGAGAACGCTTATCGGCATGCTGGCTACTTGGGTTGCTGAAGAAATTCGGCGAGAGGTGGTCATTGAACGACCCTTCGAAGAACACCCGGGAACGGCATTTCTCGTACTTGATCATACCGCTTGTCGTGAAGATGATCGAGGAAGCAGACCCAGCTTCTGAGCATGCGAAGAAGATGAATGCTGCTGGTCTTGCAGAGAAAGAAGAGAGTAGGTTTGTCCTAGAACGTTCTCCGCTGGTCCTTGCAGAGCTAGTTGCTGGCAATAAGACATTACAGAACGCGGCGATTGATGCTCGGATCTTGCCGCTTCTTATTCAGATCCTAAAGAGGTCTTTCGGTCCCATCACGAATTCGGCGAAACCTCTATGGCAGCCAAAGTCATCCGCTCCGGCCGTTAGGGACCCTATGATCGATTCTGCTTCGTCAACACTGGGCGCGACGGGTATCAGTGCTGATGTGCTCCATGCCTTTAAGTATCGAGAAAGTACCCTACTGGCGCTTGCAGCCATTGGCGACTCACAAGACCCACTCAGGAAATATATCATCGAGATGGGTGCGGCTACTCATATCATTGACTCTCTCGTCCCATATCAGAGAGGGGCAAGCGACCCCTCAGCTTCGCAGACCTTGGCCTCGGCATTGGCGAAAGATGGTAATCCTGCAGGAGTGCTGATTGCGGCATGCAAAGTAACAAGATCGCTCTCGAGATCCGTGAGTGTGCTCAGGACCAGCCTGATCGACCACGGCATTGCGCGGCCGTCGTTCAATCTCCTTACACATCCCAACGTCAAGGTGCAGGTCGCTGCCACCGAGGTGATCACCAATCTGGTGCTAGAGGTATCCCCTATGCGCATTGTGAGTTCCAGCCCTTCAGGCTCATCTCAGGCAGAGGCTAAGCAGGTGATACTAAAGGAAATCATCGAGGCGGGCGCCCTTAAGACTCTTTGTGAGCACTGCCGCTCCGCAAACTTTGACCTTCGATATGGCAGCCTTTGGGCTCTGAAGCATGTCTGCTTAGGCCTTCCGCCCAACATGAAGATACAGTGCTTGGATGAGCTGGGTGTAGGCTGGCTTGTACAAGTCCTCAACGGGGAGCCATCAAAGCCAGCTAGCTCTACACCTCTCGGCATGGGGACGTCGAATGCTGTAGGCGAACAAGTTGACATACTTAACGCTGTCGACGATCCACACATGGACGTCGACGAAGACCCATCCTCTTCGGAAAACGAAGACACAATGACCGACAGCATCCCCTCGCTCCGTCGTCACCAGCGCCGCGGCTCTCGCTACACCAGTGCGAATAACATTCGCGACCGCCTCCAGCAGATCAAAAACGACGAACAAGACATGCGTCTTACCAGCGAGCGTGACGATATCCGCATCCAAGAGCAAGCACTCGATTACATCCGCAACTTCATCACAGAAAGCAAAGTCTCGGGAGAATTGATAGACCACCTCCTCAAATCCTTCGGCCACAGCGCCTTCTTCGAACTCCTCGATTCAAAACTACGGCCCAAGAACACTTTGCCAGCCTTGTCATCCATCAATTTACAACCACCTACAACGGCAACAACAAGCACGAATCCAACCTCCTGGCCAAACAGTACCTCCCAACGCCTAACTCCCTTCACCCTCCCCACCCAACCCATTCTCCCCACGCTCAACCCCAACTGGCCGGCCCATCCCCCAACCGAGCTCATAATAGCAACTCTCTACATCCTCGTCCACCTTGCCAACGGCCGCCCTGTCCACCGCTCCCTCGTCATCTCCCAAACTCCCCTCATGTACCATATTCTGCCTCTCCTCACCCACCCTAGACGCGACGTCCGTCTCCCCTGCGCCTGGTTCATATACAACCTCATCTGGATCGAGGACCATTCGGACGAAGCTTTCGCCCGCGATCGCGCCTTGCAGCTTAGGAATCTGGGCTTCGAGGAGGGCGCTAAGACGTTGGGTAGGGACACGGATTTGGATATAAGAGAGCGTGCCAAGACGACTATCGAGCAGTTTAACAAGTTACTCGGCAACTCTCCCGCGAATCAGAGTCAGAGTGGCTATGCGAGCCCCATTGCGGGCGCGTCTGGCTTTGGCGGCGACGGGAGTGGATTGGGTGGGATGAGGGGACTGGGCGGCTTGCATCCGGGGAGGCATGGCGATTGGAGGAGGGAGGATATGGGGTAGGTGGTTAGCAACAATTTGCCGTTTTCTCATTATTTTCTTGGGCGTGCTGAGCTGTACCAGATTTTTGTACGATCGCTGCGTTGGAAGGAAAAGGCTGTAGTCCATTTTTGGCGAAGGCGTCTTTCGTATCATGTACTTTTTTTTCGCTGTTGCTAGCATCTTACGTTTATCCTTCTTGAATGTATGACAGTTATGCTACCGAGCATGCTTGCTGCTTTGCTCATACATATACAGCAAAGTAGGCTCGACTCACAGCAGCTGTTGGCACGAGAGAGGCTGGTGCCGAATTTCAAAACACACGAATTCGCTGTAGGCAGTAACCCAACATGATCAGTCAACCGAGAATTCTCCCTCGGTGAGAACGCCCGTCAACATACCTCTCGCTTACCTCGTATCCAACGTGAACCGAACAGCTCATCCGAACAAAGTCAAGCCAACCACATCCTACCTTTGGTAAGAGAGTCAAAGCAACCCAAGGTCCATTTTGTGTCGATCGATTTTTGTCGTGGTCGTTTCGCACTCGTCGTTCGTGTGCCGCTGTTATGTGCCCGAAGACTCTTCGCTCCACCGCACCGTCCGTCACCGTCGCCGTCTACTCGCCATATATGTTCCGTATTGTATGACCTTCGTATTGTATAACAGTCGAATCTTATTATCGTCTTGGTCTCGTTGCCGTTGGTAGTGTGGCTGCTGGTGAAGAGTCGGAAGTGGGACGATGGAGACTTGATGCCGAGGTCGTCTGCCACACTCGTAGATGCGAACGGTGTGGAATGTATCCAGAAAGGGGTCAAGACACTGTAGTGAGAAGCAGCTTGGTCTGCCGTTGTTTCTTATTGGCGTAAGTCCTTGTGAGTGCCGCACAACCACTGCAATGCTCTACGGGACCATCCAGCACGCACCAGTATTTACACCAGTGGTAATCAACGACCAAATCATTATAACAGAGGAGAAAACAGCATCTGCAAAGTGCAGAAGTGGTTGTGCAGGGGCAACACTGGTCGTGCAGCAAATGGGGGGTGATAGATGCTCCCCTACGTGAAAAGGTATCGCGACCAAAGCCGGAGCTCTGTGAGCACGATGGCTGCGACGCGAAAGTTTACGGCTGGTTCTGGAAGTTGTCCAAGTTCCTTTGCAGCTTACATCATGGTCGTGCACATAAGGGGCAGCCAATGGATGCTCCTAGAAGAGAATCCCATGTCCGTGGGCCAAAACCGGACCACGACAGGACAACTGTCTGCGAACATGATGGTTGTAACAAGGCAGTTGCTGGATGGTCCTTCATGGCGAGGCAGTGGCTGTGCGGCAATCATAGGAGTTACGCCAGCCAAGCCAGCAGAGCCAGCTGAATGGCTGAGCCTCTCCCCCGTCTTCCTCTCTTCATTTCTTCTCCTCTCTTCATTTCTTCTCCTCTCTTCATTTCTTCTCCTCTCTTCATTCCCTTCTCCTCTCTTCATTCCCTTCTCTCTTTATACCCTCCGTCTTCCTCTGTTTATCCCCTCTCCTCCTCCCTCGATGGCTAACCAGGCTCAGATGCCTTTCCGTCTCTTCTATCTTCCTCTCTCAATCCTGCATATACTTTTGCCTTGTAATTCTTCATCGGGTCACCCGGCGCATAGTCGGATCTAATGAATGATACCATTTTTCGTGTGGAACTACAGTTTGGTCTTTCTGCTCGCATCGTGTATGAACAGAAGGACCTGTTAAAATAGTCACTTGTCCTCATTGGGTGATATGGAACCACGGAGATGTACATCCATTGCAATCCCCGATCGAAACACGACGAGCCGCAGCAGCCTCGATGTATATCAAGACCACCTTGTCCCAACGGCGTGCGGCAAACAAAGTCCATTTCGTACTTACAAAGTAAGCTTATGACCAACGCTCAGCTATACACATCATTACATGTCTTACTATTCCTATATTCATTGTCCAACGCAAATGTGCAGTCGCCCTTCTCATCCTACAGAAACCAAAGCCCGATTTCCTCCACGCGCTCCTCCTCCAAGAAGGCCCCGAACCCAAAGTGCGAGCTTCAATGCACAATGCACATGGCGTTTATGACTGGGTTCTGGATCAATCTTTTACCAATTTTTAGGAGTGCAGCAGAAGAAGATTGTGACGGTCCGTGCGCAGCACTAACCGAACAGAGCCCAGCGGCCAACCTTTTGTCCGCGCTCCGAGCTCTCTTCCAAAGCACTCCTGCCCATCCTCCTACCTTTCTCTCAACCACCTCTCCTCTCCCACACCCTACATCTCAAAGAATGCTTAAAAGGTACGTTCTAACCTGTCTGAAGCCAATTGGCGATGAATCTACAGCTAATTTGATGAAAGCGGCTTCCAGCGGTCGCTTCGAACGGCCTTCCGCCCTGCCACAGCGCAGCGTGCCTTTAGGCCCATCAACAGAAGCTTCGCGCCGGCCCTATCAGCCCGCTTCGCATCTACCGACTCTGCAAAGGATGGCAAGATACATCAAGTGATCGGTGCTGTGGTAGATGGTGGGTCCCCTCTCTTCGTCATTCCCGTCGTCTCTTTGGCGTCTCTTTTCACGAAAAACTTTTCTCTGCCCTGACATTGTGGTTCGTATCGCGACAATTGGCGCTGACTCTCAATTGTAGTCAAATTCGACACGGAGAACCTCCCTCCTATTCTCAATGCTTTGACGACCGACAATGGCGGCAACAAGTTGGTGTTGGAGGTAGCGGTAAGGATGCCAAGCATCGGACACCTGGAAGCATGGGCGCTGATGCAGTATAGCAACATTTGGGTGAGAATGTCGTCAGGTGCATTGCCATGGACGGTAAGTTGATGCTATAGAATGCTGCTGCATTGCACGAAGCTAATTGGGATGGATAGGTACCGAAGGTCTCGTCCGAGGCTCCAAGGCCACCGACACTGGCGCACCCATTATGATCCCCGTCGGCCCCGGCACCCTCGGTCGCATCATGAACGTCACTGGTGACCCCATCGATGAGCGTGGTCCTATCAAGTCTGACAAGCGGGCCCCTATCCACGCCGACCCCCCGGAGTTCGTCGAGCAGTCCACATCCGCCGAGGTGCTTGTCACTGGTATCAAGGTCGTCGACCTTTTGGCTCCGTACGCTCGTGGTGGAAAGATCGGTCTCTTCGGAGGTGCCGGCGTCGGAAAGACTGTGTTCATTCAGGAACTGATTGTAAGGACGCAAGAGCAGTGGACAGAACAAGGCTAACAGCTGGCAGAACAACATCGCCAAGGCCCACGGTGGTTTCTCCGTCTTCACCGGTGTCGGTGAGCGAACCCGTGAGGGTAACGATTTGTACCACGAAATGCAGGAGACTTCCGTCATTCAGCTTGATGGCGAGTCCAAGGTCGCCTTGGTCTTCGGTCAGATGAACGAGCCTCCGGGGGCTCGCGCTCGTGTTGCTCTTACTGGGGTAAGATATCCACCTTCCATTCTCTTTTTTTTTTTTTTTTTTTTTCTTTCTTGTGATTACACCCGCTGTTCAGCTTCAGCTATTAATCAGCTATTAACGTCTACGCAGTTAACTGTAGCTGAGTACTTCCGCGACCAGGAAGGCCAGGACGTGTTGCTCTTCATCGACAACATTTTCCGCTTCACTCAAGCCGGTTCCGAGGTGTCTGCTCTGCTTGGTCGTATTCCCTCTGCCGTCGGTTACCAGCCCACGCTCGCCGTAGACATGGGTGTCATGCAGGAACGTATCACCACCACCCAGAAAGGATCCATTACCTCCGTGCAGGCCGTCTACGTGCCCGCTGACGATTTGACGGATCCTGCCCCTGCTACCACCTTTGCCCATTTGGACGCCACCACTGTCTTGTCCCGTGGTATCTCCGAGTTGGGTATCTACCCTGCCGTCGACCCGCTTGACTCCAAGTCTCGTATGTTGGACCCCCGTGTCGTTGGTGAGGACCACTACAAAACCGCCACCCGTGTCCAGCAGATCCTCCAGGAGTACAAGTCGCTACAAGACATCATTGCTATCTTGGGTATGGACGAGTTGTCAGAAGCTGATAAACTTACTGTCGAGCGTGCCCGTAAGATTCAGAGGTTCTTGAGCCAGCCGTTCACCGTCGCTCAGGTGTTCACTGGTATTGAGGGCAAGCTCGTGGATCTTAAGGACACCATCAACTCATTCAAGTCCATCCTTAGCGGTGAGGGTGATGACCTACCAGAAGGTATGTTCTAATCTCATGTGATACCATGACAATCTAAGACTAACATGATGTAGGTGCTTTCTACATGGTTGGTGACTTTGCCTCGGCGCGGGCCAAGGGAGAGAAGATTCTCGCAGAACTCGAGAAGTCATAGATGGTGCGTTAGCGTTTGGTGGACAAAAGTGAGGGTCGTGAGCCATTGGTGTTTGCAAGGCTCGCCGGTTTTAGCGGTCCCCCAACACTTGTACAAAATGTATACCATTTCCAAAAGGGATGATCAAAATCTACAGCTGGCGGGTGCTTGGAGGGCAATGGTCTCCGCTGTGTAATCTTATCTCCATACTTGCATGCAAAGATGCTGTTTTCTCCTCTGTTAAAATGGTGTGATCGATGATTACTACTGGTGTGAATGCTGGTGCGTGCTGTCAAGCTATCATCCTAGGCTTGGTTAATTTGCGATCTGTGTTTAGAGGGCCTTAGACGTGTGGCTTCATACTCTGTTCCTACATTTTAGGGTCATTTGATGGATACTACTTAGCGACGAAGATGCACTTGCTGATGGATTCCCATCTTCTTTTTGCTCTCACTTGCACTCTGTCTCTATCCTTTCGCTCCATACTCTATATCTCTTTGCCTTGCATAATCTTCGTTGGGTCACATGGCTGTGATCGGGTACTTGAGGAAGAAAGACAATATGCTCCTTCATTTCATCTGGTCTATTATATCTCTGCATTGTATCTATGTAGGGTCGCTGGGGACCTGGGCAACAGACAAGATAGTCCTATATGCAAAAGACATCGAGGGGTATTATGCATTAGATCTAGAACACAAAACTCCGCTACTATAACATGACTTGCTCATCGTCCTTCTCCTTCTCCTTGTCCTTCTTTCCCTTCTTCTCAACTCGTCTATCTCAGGATCTTATACACGTATACTGTTCCTGTCAAACACGTTCACGCACGTATGCAGCTTGAGAAGATAACCCATTCTCCTCACTTCTTCAATCATTTCCGTAGGGTCCCCCTGACTCTGGAAGCTTAGGGCTGGGTGGCCCTGGTCAGCCTTCCATTGGCTGCATATTTGTGTAGGTATCGCTTATCATCGTCTGAATCTTCGAAATCTTTCTTTTACTGTTCCTCTTTGTCCTCCTTCCAACTCGTCTTCGGCATAGTGCTCGCTTCGCTGCCCGTTATCTACGTCTCCACCCAGCTCAGGCTCTCGTCATGTCCTGGGAGGAGGACAAAAGCCCACTAGGAGACTTAAGCCGCTTGAATCAATATCTCGTTGATATTTCGAAACTATGAAAACTCGCCTAGCTCATGGGAGAAGGACGGTGCCATCAAAGAACTTGTCGAGCTTAGAGAAGGACGGAGCCACCTGAGAACAAGTCGATCTCATTTGAATGCTTCCGCCTTAGCAGCTCTTGGTGTAACAAACATTCAAGACGGTCACAAAGTGTGTTGGTCGTCGTAATACGCTGAGGTTGTCTGATGTCAGCTGGTCCGCATGTCTCCTGTGCGCACTTGGGAGTTCCACGCCTGCGATTGTGCTTCTCAAGTGTGACTGCCTTCCGCACCCCACGTAGACATCTATCTAGTTATCAAAGACTTCCCTACATGTGATTGTACTTCCACCCACTTCCACACTCTAAGAAAAGAAAGAGGAGAAGAGGAAACAGGAAAAGAAGAAAGTCGCTTAAACTAGACGGCTTCTTCGACGGCTTCATCCTCCTCAAACCATCCTAAGCTCCCAGGGCCAGAAGAAGCCACAAAATTCATCAAGGAAGAAGAAGAAGAAGAAGGAGGAGGAGGAGGAGGAGGAGGAGGAGAGTGGGGGGGGGGGGGGGGGAGGGGCGAAAGACCCACGCCCCGGGGCCCGAAAAACCGGGCCAAAAAAAAAATGGGAAAAACATACCCCCCCCCCCCCCCCGGCCCCCCCCCCCCCCCCCCCCCCCCCCCCCCCCCCCGCCCCCCCCCCCCGCCCCCCCCCGCGCCCCCCCCCCCCCCCCCCCCCCCCCCCCCAAAGAGGCTAACTACCCAAGCCCTCGGTCCCTACAAAACTGGCCAAAAAGCAAAAGGGATAAAAATACCAACCACTCCGAACCTGCACGCATCCATACACCAAGCTCAACAAAGCCAAATGCAAAGCGGCCAAGCATCGACCGCTAACATATATTTACAGTAGATAGCATAGAGGGAGTAGGGTACGAAGTTAGCAAGGCTACTCCAACGGGTGTCAAGCACCTATTATCTCATACTGGAAGCCGCACTATCTCGCGATTGCTGTCGGTCCCAGTCCCGGTCCGTCCAAGAATAATTGGGTTGGATTTTCATAGTGGAAGTCTCTTTCGTAAAGTCCGCACGAAACACAGTACGAGTTTGTACACAGTAGAGGTGCTATACCCCACCTTATACACGATAATAGAGCTGTAGAGCTGTACACAGTACTGTTGATCGTGAGCGACGAGGTGATATTTCGAACATTGACAGGCGAGTCCAAGAATAACAATGGTCGTCGATTCGCATCTTGTGGTTAGACGCAAATCTGCGTTGGTAGTTTAGATAACTGGAAGAAGTGTATACAGATTTTTGTCCTTGTGCTATGCAAGAGTAGTCCATGAACGATCAACGACGAAACGAGACTCATCACTCATGCATATTATAACGGCACCACAGAGCCTTTATACGCAAGATGTTCACGGAGCTGGGCTTGCATTCTCCTAGATCTGTCACAGTTCCTTCAATTTCCTATCCTCGGTATTTTTCCCCGTTCTATGTCTAGCAAGTGGAAGCACCCGACCTCCGAAAGATGGTTATAACATGAGTGTCGACATCATCGACCGAGGCAACGAAAGAAGTATACCTTTCCCATTGGATCTACAATGTGTTCTCCAGCGCCAGCACCTACAAAGTCGTCAGCAAAGCTAAATCAGTAGAAGAAAAATGACTTACTATCGCAGTCCGAGCAGGTATATAGACCTGCACAAAGTTCTTCCTCTCGTTCCACGCAAACGGCGTCGTAAAGAACCGTGTGCTCTCATCGACGTTCCCCTGACCGCCAAAGTCCTTGCTATCAGTGCTAAGCACGATCCTGTACGTGCCTCCCTGTTCGACACCGACGCGGTAATCTGTGAAGCTGTTTGATGGGTGGAAATTGAAGATCCAGAGGAGGCCAGCCCGCTCAAACACGATGACCTTGTCGCCTTCGTGCTTCAGGCTCACATACGCTTGCGGAGAGTGCAGCCAGCCATACTTCTCCTCCGTCCACTGCATCTTGCTGTCAAAGTCGTTCAAAAAGTGATACCGGAGCAATTTGTCGTCGACTAGGTTGAACTGTCGCCGGGCGTAGTTGAAGCTGTTATTATTCCCTTCTCGGGGAAAGTCCAACCACTCAGGGTGACCGAACTCGTTACCTTCGAAGTTCAGATAGCCTTCGCCCCCAAGACCATGCGTGATGAGACGAATCATCTTGTGGAGGGAGAGACCTCTGGAGATTACAGGAGTCTCCTCAGAAAGAGTAGACATGTGGGTGTACATCTGCGCATCGCACAGCCAGAACAGCAGCGTCTTATCACCAACAAGTCTGTTTCATATTAGCGTAGTCCGATATCGCCAATATAGGCCCTTACGCTTGGTCGTGACTCTCGGCATAAGCAATCGTCTTCTCGCCGTGCCGACGATTCGTGAGAGTAAAGACTAAATTGCCCATATCCCAATCAATGTCCTGCTTTTCTTTCAACCACTTGATGTACAGGTCAGGAACAGCCATGGCAAGTCGATAGTCGAAACCTATTCCACCAAGCGACAGCGCCACGCACAAGCCTGGCATACCCGATACATCTTCCGCGATGGTGATGATGTCAGGATACAGTTGGTGCAGCATCTCGTTGGCCAGCATGAGATACACCACACCTTCCTCATCAACGCCGGGACCGAAATATTCGTGGTAGCCACCTGAGAAGCCACTGTAGTGTGTCAGTATGCGCGAGGATTGAGGCGAGGGATCACTCACGTTCCAATGCCATGGTGGGTGTAGAGCATGCTTGTCACGCCATCGAATCGGAAACCATCGAACTGGTATTCTTCCATCCAGAATCGAAGATTGCTGAGCAAGAAGCGTAGCACCTCATGATGCCCGTAGTTGAACAGTCGACTGTCCCAAAGCTCGTGCCGACCTTTGGCGCCCTCGTGGAAGTACAGATGGTCGCTCCCGTCAAACATATTCAGGCCATCCAAAACATTCTTGGACGCATGGCTGTGTACAACATCCAGCAACACCGTGATGCCCATGCCGTGAGCAGTGTCAATGAGCTCCTTCAAGTCGTCGGGGAGGCCATAACGACTGCTGGCAGCAAAGAAGCTGTTGATCTGGTAGCCAAAGCTTGCATAGTATGCGTGCTCCATGATGGCCATCAGCTGAATGACGTTGTATCCCAGGTTCTTAATCCGTGGGAGGATGTTTTGCGTAAACTCCTTGTAGGTAGCCACTTTTGGCTCCGGCGACGAGATACCGACGTGTGCTTCGTAAATACGGGCACTGGCAGGTTTTGGGGGCCGCTTGTTCTTGAAGACGTACCGCTCCTCTTTAGGAGGGTTCCAGAAGCGCGCATCGTAGACGGGCGAGACACTGAGATCCTGGGTCACCCTCTTGATCCAGGCAGGAATGCGCTCTTGACGGGCGTGGTCATTCGGAACAACGAGTGATATCTACCACACTACGTCAGCTCATCAAGTGCTTCAAGAGAGTGGACAACCCACCTTGAGCTTCGAATCGTGGGGTATCGCGGGCTTGCCGTCCTTGGCTGGCACTGTCACCTCGAACACGCCATATTGGTTCTTCGTCATGGGGGTCGCATCGCGGTCCCAGTTGTTGAAGTCGCCGATAAGGTACGCTCGTAGGGCATTTGGCGCCCATTC
This sequence comes from Darksidea phi, assembly GCA_030770425.1. NCBI lineage: Eukaryota > Fungi > Ascomycota > Dothideomycetes > Pleosporales > Lentitheciaceae > Darksidea > Darksidea phi. The sequence goes on along the minus strand of JASJFT010000386.1, from coordinate 6,376 downwards.
ACGGTATACGACATCGCCGTTATCCTGTACATGGAAGCCGAATTTTTCGTATCCCTTGAACACAGTCAGACTTTTGCTCCTGGATGGGATGGCTGTATGCTTGCCCTTGTGAAGCTCTCCATGCCACCCTCTGTTTCGTTGATTGTTTTCAACCATTGTTGTGCTTTTGCGTAGCGGCTTCGAAGGGCGTCTTTGAAGGGATCGAGGTACGAGTCGAGCTGGGTGATGCCTAAAGAGGGTCAGTCAATTGTGGATTTCACAGCACTGAAGCTCCACACGTACCAGTTCCGTCGTTTGGCACCTGTCCAGCCGGGTTCTCGGCGATGGAGTTGCTCGAAGCGTCGTTGAGAGCCATGGCCATGATGGAGCGCTGGAGGCAGAGCGGAGGAGGGAGGTTTGCTTTCAGGCGACCGGTTTGTTCTTGACGGGGGTCGCAGGACGCACAGCGTATATGATGGGCGCGCAGCAGCTTAGAGGGTCAAAAGTGTAAAGCCATTGCGGGGTTTCATCCAATGCTGCAGCTCAACCAGAAAGTCTCGCATCCCTGTCGGGCCCAACGTCATAGCGCGCCATGTAGAAACGGGCATCGCGTCCGGAAACACGCGCCGCCACGGCCCAACACACGGCCACGAGTAGTGTCTAGGAGGCGCCAGTCGGGCCGGGGCAATCTTCTGCTCCTTCGCGTCTCAAGGGTCATGTCCGATGGTGCTTCGCAAAGCCCATTGAAGTCCATCGCGAGGTTCATCGTATGGTCTGGTTCGTGGCGCCTTAGCGGAGCTGGGTCCTGCCCCGCCGCCAAGTGCGGAGAGCTCACAACTCCCTCCATATACCACCACCCCAGCTGCTTGAGCCTCCGCAAACCGAAAGTGGCGTCAAGATTGAAGAGTTCCAGCATCGCCATGTAAACCTATCGTGACCCTGATCTCACCCGTCATGGCCCCCCGAACGCTGTTCCTCACCGTCTCCCCGCAGGCAAAGGCTTCGTATCTCGCTCTGGCCAGCATTGGCCGCCGTGCCTTCTCCGCCACCTGTCCGCAGAGGTCGCAATACCGCCGCTCCGATTTCAGCGGCCAAGGCTTCACTGGCTATTACGATCCCGATGAGCCGACGAGAGGGCCTCTGGCCGATGTGTCGAGCTCCGGCGTTAGCCGCATCACGCCCCGGATGCTGAAAGAGCATCTGGACCAATTCGTCGTGGGCCAGGACTACGCAAAGAAGGTGCTGAGTGTTGCCGTGTACGACCACTACAAGAGACTTCGGGAGTTGCAGCGGCAGGAAGATGAACAGGCCAGGTTGGAGGAGAAGGCGCAGCGACAGGCCATGGCGCAGCGACATCCCATAGAAGGTAGATGCAATTCTCATCCTCCCATGTTGTCTGACGCGTGCTTTGTAGTCGTATGAGCCAGGCTAAGTGCGGCAGAAGATGAATTTCCCGGCCAGCAATCAACCTGGCACGTGTATCCGTCGCACGCCCCACCGCTTCCCGACCCGCCGCCTTTGCAAGACACGAGCAGTCTGCAGTTCGAGAAATCCAACGTCCTCATGCTTGGACCTACAGGAGTCGGCAAGACGCTGATAGCAAAGACGCTTGCTCGTGTGCTCGATGTGCCCTTCAGCATGTCGGATTGCACACCCTTCACACAGTCCGGGTATATTGGTGAAGATGCGGAGAGCTGCGTGCAAAGGCTTCTCGCTGCTGCCAACTACGATGTGGAGGCGGCAGAGCGGGGCATAATCGTACTAGATGAGATCGATAAGATTGCGGGGGTAAAAATGGCCCACGGCAAGGATGTCGGTGGCGAAGGCGTGCAACAATCACTGCTCAAGATCATCGAGGGCACCACATTACAGCTACAGGCAAAGGCCGAGCGCAGTGGCAGCAGCAAGGCCCCCGGCGTTTCTGGGAGTTCGAGTTATTCGTCCAGCAACCCGCTGGACGGACCCCGGAGTCCATCGTCCGGTGCTGGCCCATCAAGTCCAAGTGGCAAGAGTGAGGTGTTCAATGTTCGAACCGATAACATACTCTTCATATGTACAGGCGCATTCGTCGGCCTGGAGAAGATCATCCTGAACCGAAAAGCGAAAGGAGGGCTGGGCTTTGGTGCTCGGGTAAGAGCAGCGAACTCAGAAACTGGGAAGCATGATACCATACTAAGCGACGAAGACGTTGCAGCCTTCCGGAAAGATCTGCCCATGTACGTGCCCAATGAAACGGAACCTCTTACTGCATACGACGCTCGACAAGTCAGACATCGAGAGGAAGAATACAATGTGCTGTACTACGTCGAGCCTGCCGACCTTCAAAAGTACGGTATGATACCCGAACTTGTTGGTCGAATTGCAAAGACATGCGCGGTGTCAGCTTTGGACGAGGACGCACTGGTGCGAGTGCTTACCGAGCCGAAGAACAGTCTCATCAGACAAGAGGCAGCACTTTTCCATGCTGATGGCATCGAAATTCGTTTCACAAGTGGCTCTTTGCGGGAAATTGCAAAGAGGGCTCTTGCAATGGGCACGGGTGCTCGTGGACTAAAAGCTGTTGTCGAGCGACTACTCTTGAACTCCAAGTTCGACGCGCCTGGTAAGCGCCCCTCCTTTCGCAACTTGCAAATGCCTATCTGACAGAATACAGGTTCAACAGTCAAGCACATTCTCATCACACAAGAAGCCGCTCAGCTGAAATGCGCTCCACTTCACTTCCATCGCGGACAATCGCAAGCTTTTGAGACGACGCATGCGCAGGAAGAAGATGACTGGCAGGAGCGAATCCGGGCAAGAGAGGAGAATGCTTCCTCAGTCCATAGTTTCGAGGAGTACAGAAAGGCCGGTGCGGCGGGCTATTAACAAAGCTTTGTGCCGAGCCATGCACTTTTGTGTAGGATGTAACGGTGTACAACGTCGAGACATGCTACATTTCTAGTAAATATTTGCCTCTTTCTCCACAATGGCCATTTTGTCATTAAATATGTATCCACGACCTGTGTACAGCTTCTACAGCTCTATTATCGTGTATAAGGTATGGGTATAGCACCTCTACTATGTACAAACTCGTACTGTGTTTCGTGCGGACCTTACAAAAGAGACTCCTACTACGAAAATCCAACCCAATGTGTCCACGACACTGCACACAGATTGACACACCCATGCCACTTTCCCAACCAAACACCTCCCAAATTCCACGTGCATATACCTACATCACCCTGCATCCGCAGCAACCATTCCGAAAAGCAGCCGTACGCGCCCCGACGCACCGGCAATCGGTCAGCGGAAACAATATACTCGTATATGAAAAGACATAGACCCGTCAAGACGAATTATCACTCCTATGCCGTATGGGTACACAAAACTTCGCCCGCGGATTCCGGTTCCGGTTCCGATCTACCTATGGCGAAGCCCACGCGCCCCCCCTTCCACCCCCACGAAGGGACCACCCCCAATTCAAACCCTACCCTACCACGCCGCGATATTCTATGTGATTCCCAGTCGAGCGCCTCGCAGGCGGGATGTCCCAATTCGCTCTAATCCCATACCCATACCCCCACCACCGACCCCCGACTCCAACCCCAACCAATCGAGCCCTCCGCTCATGACGGCAACCCGCATGTAGGTATATATTGCTGCAGCGCGTCCGGCTTCCCTGAGAGGCACGTTTGCGGTGGGTTGGGTGGGTGGACAGTGTGCCTGTTTGCCTGTTTGCCTGCTCCGGGGCGCGCGGGCGGGTACCGCAAGAGCGGGAAAATTGATTGAGCGAGGTGTGTCTCTATGCAGGGGCTGACGGATGCGGAAGATGAGGTGGATGCAGAGAGGTAGGGAAGTTTGAGACGGGCGAATCGGAGGCGTTGGTCGGGAGTATTTTTTTCCTGTCTCTGGCTTGATGGAACTGGCATACCGCTCTCGTCACATTGTAAGGACTCTGGAAAGGTTTTACCGGTGTGCTTCTTCGGATGTTGTCTTGAGCGTAGTGGTTGTTTGTGGTTGATGAAATTATTTTATAGTGGGGGGGGGGGGAATGGCTGGAACTTGATGCAGTATTGTAAGATTAGGAAAACTAGTGTTTATAGAACGTGTATAGAGTGTGTGCTTTTTACTTTTGGAAACGAAAAAGGTGGCGTCGCAGCGAGGTAACGTGCGAATTACAAAGTGTATGTGACAGTCAATGCCAAAAGCAGGGGACACCACCGCTGTCTATCGTGAATCGTGAACGAAAATTCCAAAATTCCAAGCCCAAAAGATGTACCCAAAGTCCCGCCCCGGAGCAATAGCGTTCGGATTCCCCGTTGCGTCGTATGGTAATCGAAGCTGGAGGGAGCACTTCCCGAAAGCCCGTTGTGAATAGTAACCCCCAGCCCGTTCCGTAGAGAAGCCTAAACGCCGTTTGGATGCCGACCCAGCCTGCTCCCCATCGCTCAACTCCATTACCTAGTGATATCATACCAAAAGTCCGCCGTTGATTGATTTATTCATCATCAACGTAATAGTAGAGGCATCGCAGCGTCTTCTTCTTTTGCGGTCCTTGCTCCCATGTTGGAGACGCGGGCCTCGACAGGTTGATTGGGGTGCTCACAGCCGATTGAGGTGCCGAAGCATAGTACTGCTCATGCGAATGATGCATTTGGCTCTCGGCAGCAAAATTGAAATTGAAGCTGTCGAAAGACTGGGGTCGTGGGAGCTGCGATGCCATGGGCATGGAACCGGTGGGACTGAGCATTGGCGTATCATAGTAGCTCTGTCCACGCTGGTGGCGGGCATACTGAGCGGCGGCGGTGGTGGGGTTGGGAGCAGGGGCTGAGGGATACGCGGGCGGTGGGTGTCGTAGCGGTTGGGGCACGGGAGGAGCGGTAGGCTGCGGGAACGTTGTTTCCAATGGCGACAGGGGCGTCAGGGGCGACTGGAAGTTGGACATGACTGGTGTCTGCGGCTGCGAATAAGGACCCAGAGCATACTGATTGTCCGCAGCGTACTGATACAAAGGAACAATGACGTTGGAAGGGTGCGGGTACTGCATTTTGTATGGCGGGATGGTGAGAGGCCGCGGTAGCACCTCGGGTGCCTCCTTGTTCTTGTGGTCGTCGGTGATGTGAATGATGTCCGACAGATGTTGGGCGACAAAGCGGCCGTTGGCGTCGGCGAAGGTGAAAATCACGCGGTATCCCATGGGCGACTTCTCTTCCTGATGCCGGCAGTAGCAGGCAATGCGCATGGCGAAGTCGACCTGCTTCGCGCGATTCGAGAATTGCGGGTCACCCAAATCGACCTCCTTCCACTTCTTGTACTCCTTCTCGTTGATCATGATGACACGCTCGTTCTCGTACTTGGAGAATTCCTCCTCGTCGTCTGTGCGCTTCTTCTTGCGGTCGTAGCGCTTGCGCTCGCGCTCCTTGCATCCATCGCAGATCAGCACCTCTCCACCGTTCTGTGGATGTGCGGGGTCGTCCTTGTCCAGCTCTGACAGGGGCACCTTTGGACTTCTACGCGGCACCTTCTCCTTACCCGCCGCCCGACGCAAGGCGACGTTCTGAAGCTCGGGGGTTTCAACGGCAGTCGCACACACGAGCATGCAGTCCATGATCAGGACTTGGCCTGCGCTCTCTGTTTCAAGCCTTTCTTCCTCGCTTGCAAAATGCTTTGGCTTGGCAAGCGTCTTTCGAGGAAACCGAATGAACTCGACCTTGTCCAGGGGATCCACGACCAATTGCATCTTGATCTGCGTCTCGGCCCGGGTTTTCGTCTTGTCCGGGACCAGGTAGATCTTGGGCGCATCTGGGGGCTGGGGCGTGGACTGCGGCATGACGATTGCGTCCGAGGTAGAGTACATTGGGTTCCATGTATCGTTGGGAGGTTCCTGTTTGATACCTGGAACGAGAGTGAGACAGTCCTCGGTGGTTTCGGGGGTGCTGGTCTGGCTGGGGTCCCGAATGAAGTCGCCAGGGGAATTGACGTTGCTGAAGATCATGTCGTCTGCGGAGGGAGAACGGGTGTTGGTAGGGGCGGGCGAGTGGATATCGAAGAATTGGGCCAGGGCGTCGCTGGGTTCCTGCTTGATACGGGCGGGCCATGCCGTGGTAAGGTCGACGGCGCTGTCTCGGGCGGCCAACTCGAAGGGATCGTCGGGCAGGCTGCATCGTTGGTAAGGGTCGAACTCAATGAAGTTGTCCTGGAGCACAGATGGATCGATTGTGTAGTTCATGTTGACGGCGAGGGGGAACGGAGTCTGGACAAGCGAGTGTAAGGTCGATGCCGACGCGCGTACGGAAGGCCCACGGAGCACCCGGAAGGAGCTCTGGGGGGGGGGGGGGGGGGGGGGGGAGCGGAGGGGGGGGGGGGGGGGGGGGTGGGTGGTGGTGGGGGGGTGGGGGGGGGGGGGGGTGGGGGGGGG
>JASJFT010000385.1:0-22643 GCA_030770425.1 Darksidea phi | reverse complement strand
ACTCTGAAAACATTCCGGAGGGTCAACGCGTCCCCGGAACCCCTACAACCCGCGCGCGGTACGACGGCGAAGAAATGACAGGACTCCAGCCACGACCTTTTCGTGAAAGTGGGTCCGTAAAACCTCAGATGACCATCCACCGAGGGACCCGTCTGACTCTGAAAACATTCAGGAGGGTCAACGCGTCCCCGGAACCCCTACAACCCGCGCGCGGTACGACGGCGAAGAAATGGCAGGACTCTAGCTACGAAAACGCTTTTCGTGAAAGTGGGTCCGGACGACGAGGACGACCACCCATCGGGGGACCCGTCTGACTCTGAAAACATTCAGGAGGGTCAAAACCCTACGACCCGCGCGCGGTACGACGGCGAAGAAATGAAAGGACTCCAGCCATGAAAACGCTTTTCGTGAAAGTGGGTCCGTACAACCTCAAAACCTGCCTCCTGCTACTGTACCACCAACATCGGGAGCCAACAACACCGCAATGGGCGGCAATTGCCCGGGCATGGCCCGCACCATGCCCATCCACTATCTACGCTCCGGCCTCCGGTGAAGCACCCCTGCACGTTCCTATTCCTCTCTATTCACCTGTATATAAGGGGCTTTGCCCTCCTCTCTGTTCACCTGTACGTATATACGGGGCTTTGCCCCCCCCCCCCCCCATGGGGCCTGGTGCCCCATCTTCAACATTGTATATATATATATATATTTGCTCCCAAGAAGGTCGTTTCCCCCGTCGTCAGCGCGAGTCCGCTACGGAGTCTTCAAGGCCGATATCGAGGATATCAAGGCGCGGCAGACTGCGAAGCAGGAAAGCCAACACGAACCCGTGTCGGCCGAACTGCACAGCACAATCCTTGACCAGCAGCTTCGCTCTGTTCAGACCCTTGTTATCGGCGGGCCTCACCTGGTGCGAATCCAGAAGAAGACATCGCGAAACTCGAGGTCAGTCCCCATGGATCAGCCTTTGAAAGACGGACTCCTTCCACAATCAATGTACTAAATCTTCCTTAGTTGATAGCGGCGTCGAGACAGCCTTCAGCAGGCGAAGACATCGCGAAACTCGAGGTCAGTCCCCATGGATCAGCCTTTGAAAGAAGGACTCCTTCCACAATCAATGTACTAAATCTTCCTTAGGTGATAGCGACGTCGAGACAGCCTTCAGCAGGCACTATCGACCGTACAGTACCGCCACAGATCTTCGAATGCAAGTGTTGGCGCATTCCCGAGGTTGGCGTTGGCGTTGCCGTTCAATGAGGGTCCTGGAGTTCAGACTGCGGCCACGGATACGCCTGCGCCGAGTCTTGCTACACAGGCCGCTGCGTCTACGCCCGTGTCCGGTCCCACAGACGGTTCAATCAGCGAAGAGACCGCCCCAAGTACCAGTGCTTCAACTGAGCTCAATTTTGGTACTTCCACCCGTCTCGATGCCATGCCGGTACTAGCCTCGCTTTTATATATATGTAAGTCTCCAACATCTCACCTGCTACCTCCCACCGGCTCCTCACTAACAGTCCCGTCTTAGCCACGCGACATCCTGGGGATGTATAAGTCGTGATGGCTGTGGACGTTTCGGAAAGCTCTCCATTTCCTGTATGGATGCGCTCTGATCCCTGGTCGTCCGAAATTGCCTTGAGCAATACTCGACCAGCTTCACAGGCTGGCTATGAGAGAGCATGCTCCAGAGGGTCTCCTCCCTCTGTTCACACGCCGAGTCAGGGCCGATCCAGCATGTCTGAAGCACGCAGTCAGGCAGGCGACCTCGACGGGGATACTTTTTACGTCATCCACGGTCCCGCTATCACGAAAGACGCAACGTCTCTCGACGACATCTCGCGAAGGCCAGGATCCGGGAAGCTCGGCACACCCGTCCCACCATACCTCCATTGACACCTGTATCAGCCTCTGGACAAATTTTGTATCTATATATATGTAGGTCTCCAACATCTCACCTGCCACCTCCTACCGGCTCCTTACTAACGGAAGCTCGGCACACCCGTCCTACTCTGGACAAATTTTGTATATATATATATGTAGGTCTCCCACATCTCACCTGCCACCTCCCATCGGCTCCTTACTAACAGTCCCGTCTTCGCCGCACGACAGAAATCTCCCCTCCCGATTTGGAACATCGACAGTGTCTAGCCGTCGAAGGCATACGCCGGCCGCCCCGCACGTAGCGGAGAGCTCTTGTGCGAGACGATCCGTTTCCTCTATCAGGACCTCGACGGCCATCGCTCTCGCCGGGAGCAGTCCCTGGTAGACACCCTGCTGTTGAACAGCCAGGCGTCGCACCGCACGTAGCGGAGAGCTGTTGAACAGCCAGGCATCGCCCCGCACGTAGCGGAGAGCTGTTGAACGGCCAGGCGTCGCACGCCTACGAGCTTCCTCATCCGTTGGAGCTCTCAATCGGATAAATGGGGAGTATGATCCGAAGATCGAGCTGATCAAGGAGGCCGGATCATTCACGCATCTTCCTCGCCAAACAAAGGAAAATCACCTCCGTATGTATCAATTCAACCTAGTGGCTGCCCTCAAAATGGAGCTGACGAGCACCAGAAATGAATCTGCAACTGGTGTGGCTGCAGGTGCTATCCTACGAGCACGGGATAAGCGATGTGGTCCTGCAAGAAAACCAGGTCTCAGTTATGGAGTCGTCCGCCACGTAGAGTGGGATCCTGATTCAAATCTTGGATACGTGAAGCAGAAGAAGGCGTTGTCTCGGATCGATCATGGGACACTCTCGACCAAGTCTTTCGTATATATGTAGGTCTCCAACATCTCACCTGCCACCTCCTACCGGCTCCTTACTAATAGTCCCGTCTTCGCCGTACGACAGAAATCTCCCCTCCCCATTCGGAACATCGACAGTGTCTAGCCGTCGAAGGCATACGCCGCCCGCCCCGCACTAATAAGTCCCTGGACAAGCGACCAGCTGCAACTTTGTTCAAGCCAGACGACTCCTCAGAGTCCGACGACGGAGTAGCGGACAGCAACAGACAGGCACCGCACGCATGCGAACTTCCTTCGAGGACGAACAAGGACGAACAAACACGAACGTACAGACTTGGTGACAAGAACCAGTACTTTGTATTCGTCGTCCGTCAAGGGGATATGGAAACCCAGGTCATTCGGCGACAACATTCACCCCATCTGTTGTTGTGCCACCTGCTTCGACTAGACAGGCACGGTCTATCAGCGGGAATGACAGCGACATCGAACAAGGCTACACCCTCAATGAAGCTCACAAGCGTATGGGCCAAGCCATCAGCTATGCGGCTGCAGGCAGAGTTCTACAGATACCCGAGATGCAGGCTTGCGGACTGCGCATCGCGAAGGCTCTCATCTGTTGGGACACTCTCGACCAAGTCTTTCATTTAGCGGGTTGGAGGACAAGGTCGAGCAGCTTATACCACGTATAGGGGTGCTGGAGTTCAGAGTAGGGGTGCTGGAGTTCAAACTAGGAGTGCTGGAGTTCAGACTAGGGGTGCTGGAGTTCAAACTAGGAGTGCTGGAGCTCAAACTAGGGGTGCTGGAGTTCAAACTAGGGGTGCTGGAGCTCAAACTAGGGGTGCTGGAGTTCAAACTAGGGGTGCTGGAGTTCAAACTAGGAGTGCTGGAGTCCAGACTACTACGGCCGCAGATATTTGATTTGGATTTGCATAGTGGGAGTCGTCCATTCTGCATCTGCGGCCAGCTGGGCGGAGGTGATGCGATCGGCACTGATTGCATCACCCTCGCCCAGCTGGCTGCAAATGCAGACTGGACGACATCGGTTTCTTTGATATGTACCTATTTATACAATTTTTTGGATTTTAGCTTTGTACCCCCTGTGTGTTCAAAATAATAAAACCTGCGCCAAATCTTGCTACACAGGCTACTACGTCTACGCCCATGTCCAGTTCCACAGACGGTTCAATCAGCGAAGAGACCACCCCAAGTACCAGTGCTTCAACTCGGCTTAATTTTAGTACTTCTACCCTTCTCGACGCCATGCCGGTACCGGCCCTTCCCCCCGTATACTCTAACAAATTGGTATGCGAAGGGTGCTGAGGTAGTGTTTGCATGGTCTCTGTTAATGTCCGAAACATCACCTCGTCGGTCGTGAGCATCCCTTACGATCGATAGTACTGTGCATAGCTCCACAGCTCTAGCATCGTGTATAAGGTGTGGATGCGGAGGGATAGTCGAGTGGTGTGAGAGCCTCGACCTGGAAGTCAATATCATGCTGCCAGTGAATTGACGTAGGAATTCGATTCCTACTCCCTCCCCCCAAAAATTGTCTTCGCAGCCCAAATTATGGAAGGGCGGGGACCACCATATTTAGGCTGCAAAAATCGCGCCCCTCAATTCCGTGTGCCGCTTGATCACGGAAGCGAGGGCGAAGCGAGCTCGGCGCACAAACTCGATTTTCGTCACCCACCTCCGAATCACCCAGGGGGGGATAATAGTGTGAGGGCGATAGCTCTACACCACTAGGCCGACCAGCGAACCGGCAAAAGGAACGCACTTAGTATCGGAATCGATACTAAGGGTAGTGTAGAATAATAGATATACTAATGCGAAGGTATTGTGGGGTAGGCTCGCTTAGGTGACCAGCTAAGCGAGGCGCACAACCAATATCGGCGTGACACTATCTCCCTCCTTCCCAAGGCTCGTCTCGAGCCTTTCGCATATCTATTAGTTCTCCAGCATCTACAGCAGGGGACAGCGCCTATCGTAATAGGCCTGCTTAGCCTAGCGCGCCGCCGTAGCGAGCGTTCGGCCGATCAGCTAGGCGCGCGAACGCGTGCTAGCCAGCTGGAAGACGAATCTGCGCAATAATTCAAAAAATTGAAAAAAAAATTGACGCGAGCTGGGTACGAACCTAGGGTGTTAAAAGAGATTGGCACCGGCAGGGGTATGCACCGTTGAACATCTTGGTGAGGAATTGTGGTAGTTGAGACAACTACCACAATTTCTCACCAAAATGGCCACTGGGACATCGCGCCAGCCGGTGCCAATCGCTCAACACACGTATTTAGTATCTAAGGGTAGTGTAGAATAATAAATATACTAATACGAAGGTATTGTGGGGTAGGCTCGCTTAGCCCTCCAGGCTAAGCGAGGCGCACAACCAATATCGGCGTGACAATATCCACCTCTTCCTCTTGGGGTTAGGGCAAGTTCTTGTTTGTTTTCCCGGCCTTGAAGCTGGAAAGTACAAGGGGGTATCATGAACGGGCGACACCGAAGGTTTTCCCGAGCGCCACCGAGTGCTCACGCTATGCTGTTTTCTATATATATTACACGCAAAATTACACTCTGCTCTCATCTTCTTATAGAGAATTATGGAGGAATAGCGCGGAATTTCGTTGTAAAACGCTTATAAATCAAGATATTTGATTCTCGTAGCTTCCATGCACGGGCCTGCCCCCACCGAACCTCGGTATCGCCCGTTCATGATACCCCCTTGTAGGCTGGGTAAGAGCTGCTAGCCACGTGGCTATTTGTCACGCCGATATTGGTTGTGCGCCTCGCTTAGCCTGGTCACCTAAGCAAGCCTACCCTACAATACCTTCATATTAGTATATTTATTATTCTGCACTGAGTACGTGTATTAGATTGGCACTAGCTGGCGCGATGTCCCGCTGGCCATTTTGGTGTTAACCCTCATCAAAATGGCCACCGGGATATCCTACCTGCCGGTGCTAATCGCTTTTAACACCCTGGGTTCATACCCAGCTCGTGTCAATTTTTTTTTCAATTTTTTGAATTATTGCGCAGATTCGTCTGAACTCTATCCAGCTGGCTAGCACGCGTTCGCGCGCCTAGCTGATCGGCCGAACGCTCGCTACGGCGGCGCGCCAGGCTAAGCAGGCCTAGGAGATAGTGTCACGCCGATATTGGTTGTGCGCCTCGCTTAGCTGGTCACCTAAGCGAGCCTACCCCACAATACCTTCGTATTAGTATATCCATTATTCTACACTACCCTTAGTATCGATTCCGATACTAAGTGCATCCTTTTGCTGGTCGGGCTAGTGGTATAGAGCTGGCGCCCTCACAGATATTGTGTCATCTCAATTAGCAGCCTACGGTTATCCTACAGTGTATTCGCCCAGAGGTTTTGTACCGAAGAAGTTTCCCCTGGATATGCAACCAAAAGCTAGGTTCGTTCAACCACCCTACTATGTTTCGTGCGTTCCATAGAGTAGCTACTATATAGATACTACAATGGAAATCCTTACAAATAAGGTGTAGATGTAGTACCTTTTTGAAATAACAGGGTTGCCTAGAGAACGAACCGTGATATTACTCCCCTCCCGTAATAAGGCCTTGTCCGCAAGGGTCTTGGTGAAGGAATATCTGTTGTGTCTGTTGTATCTGTTTTGTGCATCTTAGTATAATGTAAGATGTAAGACCCTAGGATTGGGGGCAATCAACTAGGAATCATAACAGCTAGGGTAGCCTTCGAATCAACCAAGGGTAAGATTGGTATGTTGAAGCTATACTAAGATAGCGCTATAAGAGTAAAAGGGCGGAGGCCCTTTACTCGAATAGGGCTTGGCGCGCTACCTAAGCTAACTAACCAATAGGCTAATTCTCGGGGTTACCAAATATGCCAAAGGGAAATAGGAAAATAGTGAAATGACAGGGTTACCAAATATGCTAAAGGGAAATAGGAAAATAGTAAAATGATAGGGTTACCAAATATGCTAAAGGGAAATAGGAAAATAGTGAAATAACAGGGTTACCTAGGGAACGAACCGTGACATTACTCCCCTCCCGTAATAATGCCTTGTCCGAATATCTGTTGTGTCTGTTGTATCTGTTTGTGTTTTGTATAATAACGAAATAAACGAAAAAGTAACGAAAAAATGACGAAAAAAGTGATATGTATACCAAGTGATGTGCCACGATCTGCACATATCGTCGTCCTTCGGCTACCTGGGCTCGACTACGTCGGCAGCTGTAGAAAGGTCACAGCTGAACGTATCGGCTTCTGAGACCCTGCCGACCAGGCGACCTAGGCACCCTGGACGCGCCTATAGCCCGCCCTGGGACCCAAACACCCTCTCTCTCAATTTTACCGTAGGGTATACCTCGCTGAAAGCCTTCGCATAGGCAAGACAGATGCTTTCGCATGGTCTTGCGAGCGTCTCTTCGGAGAAGTACTCCGCTGTATACCAAGGCGTGATCTTGTTGACAAAGTACGACCCGTCGTGGGTCGCGATGCCGATGTCTAGGCGAGCGCCGACATCTAGCGACTCGAAATGCTTTCGAGACCCTTTGTCTTGTAGCCTTTTGTAAATGTGGCGTGCATATTCATGTACCTCGGAAGCCCGGATCTTATACTCCTTGTATAAGATCGGGTCGGACCCCTCTAGAAAGGGTTGACGGTAGGTCAATCGTCCTGGAGGCGCCTCGCCAAGTGGCCGGCGCCGCTGAGGGCTTGACCAGACTGCGTGGAAAACCTTTGGTACCCTACTTCCTGATGGCCCAGCCTTTGTGACGAGAAAGACACGGAACACTCCTAGGTCGTGAAGTGAATGCTCGTACTCTTGATGGATATACTCGAAAGGTTCGCGTGCTGGACTTGCAGGCCCGGTACAGGCTTTAATACCGTTAGTCTGCTGCGGAAAGGTGACTGCTTCGCTATTGCAGCCATTTGTCCGCTTCAGGACGGTAAGCTTGTGGGGATTGTTGGGATCGCCGTCTACGACCTCAGGCAGCTGGCACGGTCGTTCACTGTTTTCCTTCAAACCGCTTAGGCAGGTCTTTGGTCGCCAGGCACGCGTTTCTTCAGCAATCATGTCTAGAGCCTCAATATGCTTCATTCGCGCTTGGGCGCAATGATATTCCGTTCGTGAAGGATAGATTCTGCTTCCATCTCCCAGCTCGGCTTCAAGCCTGTCATACATATTGGCCACTACTTGGAAGTCCGACTTTGTATTGATGTCCAAAAAGACAAGAACGGGCGACTGATTATTGGTCCTAATATGCTGTCGAGCCTGCCACCAAGTCTTCTGATAGTGGATGCGATACTCGTGCTTGTGTCGCAGAGCTTCGGCGAAAAGAACGCTCTGATTTAGCACATGTCGGCCGGATAGCCGGTCAGGTTGTGGATTATCGGTGGGATCTTCGCGATAATAGGCGAAACGGTCGTCCAGAATGCCTTGCAAGCGCTTTACGTTCTCGGTTGCGAACCACGGGCCATGTGTATTTGCGTTGTAGGCCTCCAGAGGTCTGGTGATACGGCGAGTGATATTATCCTCATGACCGAGGGGATTCTCGGGCTCACCCAACGGAAGCCACACCATTGAGTCATATGGCGCTATTCGCGTCCCACGGCGTGTGGCTGACGTGGCTGACGCCCGACACGAGAAACGTGTGCCTGCAGGTCTGTCTGGTGTTGCTTGTCGTTGCCTTTTCTTTTCTTTTGTTCGCTGATACCCGTCCGCACAGGAGTCGCACTGTGTACGCTTAGCCCCATGATTCTTGGCACGAAGTTTACATCCGCCGCACAGATTGGCCCGACATGTGTCGCAGGCGTTGTACGTGTTTAGCGAGGGCCTCTCTAGGTGGTGTGGGCACTTTTCGACTCGCCACCGATTGTCTTCGTCGGCCGGAGCAAAGTGGACTGGCGTAAGCCACGGGGCGCTGGGTGGTTGGACTGGCATGCCGCTGGGTGCTTGGATTGACGTGAGCCACGGGGCGCTGGGTGCTTGGACTGGTGTGGGCGGGGGGCCGAGCGAGTGGCCGCTGGGTGGTTGGACTGGCATGCCGCTGGGTGCTTGGACTGGCATGAGCAAGGGGCGGCTGGGTGCTCTGAGACGAGACGGCGGCCTGGGGATCGCGTTGAAGGCCTTGGTGGGGGGAGGCTTGGCAGCATCGTCCGTGCCCGGGCACATGCCGTAAAATCTTGCACAGTTGGCAAATAAGCTAGACAGGGAGCAGCCCCGGGCTTCGGTTATATAGCCAATAGTTTGTCGCTGACGTAAATCGGCTAAACAACGGTAATTCACCCCCTTATTGAATCTATAGACTCCTATTCGCTATAGTTCAAAATAGCAGTTTGAGTAAATGGTGAGTTATTGGCTGTGTTGCCGAGAGCCGGCTCGCCCCCTGCTAGCTTATTTGCCAACTGTGCAAGATTTTACGGTACTCAGCCTGAGCATGACCTCTATGACAGACTCTCAGTCTTCGGCCAATGTTCGCATGCGTAGGCTGGAGCGGTCGACGTCGCTTGGGTTGTGATGCTGGTAGGAATGGACTCGGGAGCGTTTTCCGGACGAACGAGGCAGGCGGGGCGAGGCAGGCTCATCAGCGAGCCATCCGCGGATGACGGCGAAGTTGAACGTTACGGGAGGAGTGTATGTGCACTAGAAGCTGCTAGAGTCGCAGGCGCTTGGCGTACGGAGCGAGAGTGGAGAGTTGAGGTCTGGCTGAGGACTCGATTGTTCGTTCGAGAATGTGGTTGCTTCGGCGTGCACGACGCGATTAGAGGGATGACGCAAAAGATGGCGGTAGAACGAGTCACAATAATCTATAGTTATAATAGTCGCGAGTTCCGAGTGTGGAGTGGGGCTGGGCTAAGATTCTGTTACCTTCTCCGCTATACGTACCCGTTCTCTCGAGCCACGTAGTAGTGTCTCTAGTCTACACGGCCACCTTTCAAAACGGGTTGGAGCATCTTTTAATGCTCTTCCCCGGTTTTGGACACGACCATCTTAGTAAAGGATTGGCTACCCTTTGTATAAACGGGGTAAGCTTAGCTAGATACGAAGCGCTACTCCCTTGTTAGTAAATGGGAGCTTAGTTCTACGATCTAATTGGTCGGCTAATAGTCCTAGCCCCACATCGCGAGTGCCATCCGCACAGACAAAATTTGAATGGAAAATACTAACGGCTCGCTTGATTTTCAGTCACCTGATTGGCAAGGGGTTATTCACCTTAGAGGATATTATTTATATTATATAAAATATTTTAGAAGCTCCAGACATATCGCTTCGTACCCTTATTATTATTCCACGCAAACCTCAATCAATAACCCCTGTCAATCAGGTAAAACAAGCGACGGCCCCGCTACGGTTCTAATCATCAACAACCACTCTCCAACAACCATCTCTCGTACTTTCAGATCATTGTACGTTTGGTTTATCCGTACTTTCCCTTTCGACTAGAAAGCTGACCTATGTATAGAAAGTTCTAGTAATGCCATTTCAAGCCCCGGACGGTACCTGGTGGTCTGACGATAGAATGTACTATCGTTCGGGCGATCAATGGGTTCTTCACACCGAAACCACGTCGAGCCAGCAGAGTGAAGCAACACAAAAAAACGCAGACACCGAAACCACGTCGAGCCAGCAGAGTGAAGCAACACAAAAAAACGCAGCACAGCAGCCCTCATCCGCAGGGTACCCGCTCGGCACCGCGACCCCTTCGGACTTAACCACCGCCCTGAAGGAGAGGTTTCCGGGGTACTCTACCGAGCCGTATCAACAACCTCCGCAGTTGGTATTCGGAGTAAACCGGCAGACACCGGGCGAGCCAGCCCTTCCGGCGATCCCCCTGAGTCCGTACTTTAGGGCTGCGGCTTCGGAAGACAGGATGATTTGGGGCTTTGTACAAGCCTGGGACAAGATGCACAGTGGCCAGGTTTAGTTAGGGAGCGATATTTTGCGTTAGGTAGTTCTACTAGGGAGGACACAGAAACCGACAGCGATAGGTCGAGGAGAGACGAGAAGGTTGTAGTAGTTTGTGTTCGAGAATATATACGTTGCAGACCTCTATTATTTGTATGGTGACCAACTCCCGATCGCTAACGTTGAGAGTATCAAGCGTGCGATTGATCAGCCAGCTGCTACATCAGCCCCTACACGTGCACCTATTGAATCAAACGCTGCGCAAACTAGTGATAGGGCTCGAGCCTATGCGTATAGATTGGCAATTATAATAGAGCGCTGTTGATTCTGCCGTCTATTTTGGCGACGGCCTTGTTTTGGTGGGGTGCGCGGAAACCAGGTAGTCTAGCTTAGCAGTCGACACCAAGGTTCTTTGGACTGTTGCCTGCGCTTAAAGCCTTGCTAGCTGTTTGAGAATTCCGTCCAGAGCTTGATCACCATTGGCCTGAATATCTTCGCTGATGTCGATAAATCGGTGGTCGAATTGCTGCTGGTAAGAAAACATGCGGCTGGGGCGTGCAAGTCGGATGCACGGAGATGCCTCTCTCGGGTAGGTTCAAATCGTTATACCGACGTGAGATTACGAAGCTAACTAAAAATAGAGCTAAATAATAAGATTACCGATTTCTTAGAATCTCGCGGAACGGTTATGAGCAAGGAAAAGTAGCTCCAAACTTATTCTCGAGCTTCGGAGTCCTCCAGTTCCTCAAGTGGAACGCAGGATCCGACAGCTCATGGGGTTTCCGAGCAAGATCCTATAGCAAGTAGCACGTCAGGCGGGTGGGTGTGGGACGCACAGGATCAGAAATACAGACGCTGGGATGGTCAAAAGTGGGTTTGGCAGTAGGAGAAGCTTGATGATAGATGTGTCATAGGACTTGCGTATCGAATTGAAATGTTGTAGCAGGCTTGATTGTAAAACCTAGCTGTGTAGATGTTCTTATATAGATAACAGTAGGCCTCTTCTGGTTCTCAGCTGGTTCTCTAGCTCTGGTTCTGACTCTGGCTCTGGCCCTGGCTCCGGAATTCGCTTTGCGTTCATCGTGTTATGAGGTAAGTGTATAGATGTCGATAGAACGATAAGGTTATATTCTGTGTGACGAGCCTAAATATACGCTAGGCTATAAAAGGCTAGAGTATACTTGGCATCCTGAGCCGCAAGATTTAGACTCCTGACCAGTTTTCATCATCACTCCTGACCACAATCCACGATGTTCAGCCGCGCGTCCCGACGTATCATTTCTACTCACAGCAATTTTCCGGCCTCCCGACGTATCATTTCTACTTACAGCAATTTTCCGGCCTCTCTGCTGCGTCTTAACGCCGGTGTAGCTTTTAAGCTATTCGATTTCGAAAGTCAGGCCCTGAGCAAGTACCACAAACACAGCGACAAGGTCGAAATCCCAAAAGCTAGTCTTGGTGGCCTCTGGTCGGATTTGTTGCCACGTATGGCGTCCCAGATTCTAATTTTCGTGGTTTACTGATTGCTGCGTACGGTTTACTGATTGCTACGTATAGTTTCGGATGGAGCGACGCTTATGCCTAACACGTTCACAATGCAAGAGATTATCCGCACGGCCGTTGATAATTATGTTGACGATGTGGAAAATGGTATGCCGGTTGAGCGTCCTTATATTTTCACTATACCAAAAGGTGAGCGCTCTTCCTCCCAGGTGCGAGTAGCACTCACTTACACGTCTCCAAGGGACTCCACTTCCTAAGGCTCTTGTATTACTGAGAGAGCGCACCGCTCAATTCTCCTTGCAGCCCTCTCAGCCTATCTCTCGAGACGGTATTTCCTCTTCCTAAGGCCTTGTGTCCACAACATTCACTAACCATGGTGATCCCTAGTTCTGAATATCGTCTTGGACGATTTCTACTCGAAATATGCGGAGAAGCAGGATGCCGACCAATGGCTTGACGGGCATAATTTTGAGGACGCAGTTGCAGACGATGCAGAGGGAAAGTGGATGACCAGATGATGAGAGACAGGAAGGGTTTGCAGGGCGGAGACGAGAGCGACTAATAGATGCTGGGTTTCTGTGTACGCGTTAGAAGTTGCATAATAGTACGACCAGTCTGCACAACCTTCATTTCCTACTTGATCCTAACACTTGGAAGAACTCGGAATGCCTATATCCTCGCATATCGAATTGAAAGAGCTACGAAAGCCGTCTAGCCCTCCGCCTATCGGTTTAGACTGGATTATATGTGATCGGGACCGTACTGGCATCTTGGAAAACGCACGGAAAGCTACTCGGACGACGTCGCGAATTTTTTTTTTGCCGTAATCCACTTACTTCAAAGAGTATGGGAGATCAAGGAAGAAGTGCGATGTAAGAAGGGAGCGGCGACGTAGCCATGGTGGGTTGTGTCATCGCGTGTGATAACAAACAGATTTTTTTTTTACCTACGCACAACGCCCGAGATTGCTACTCCATGCGTCGCGCTTGGCAGCTGATATCCCTAGCTTCGAGTCTATGCGTATAGATTGGCAATTATAATAGAGCGCTGTTGATTCTGGCGTCTTTTCTGGCGACGGCCTTGTTTTGGTGGGGCATGGTCTAGCTTACTAGCGCGCCTCGCGACTTACTCGGGCGCCTCGCCACTTCGGAAAAGGAACAATCCTGAGTCCGTAGTCCGTGCGCACTGTCATCAGCATGCGAGGTCCGGCCCATGGTTTTCGGTGTGCGGTACCCATCAGCGTGGCGACCTTGGATGAATTTGCGCGCCACAGCAAACACAAGGCTGATGATACAAGCGTCTTTTCATCCTCGCTGCTCGCCCGCCGATGCGATGCGATGCGATGCGAAGACGGCGTGACGGAGACGGCGTGACGGAGACGGTGTGCCGGAGACGGCGTGACGGAGACGTTGTGCCGGAGACGTTGTGCCGGAGACGTTGTGCCGGAGACGGCGTGACGGAGACGGTGTGCCGGAGACGGCGTGACGGAGACGTTGTGACGGAGATGGCGTGACGGAGATGGCGTGACGGAGACGGCGTGACGGAGACGGCGTGACGGAGATGGCGTGACGGAGATGGCGTGACGGAGACAGCGCCGAAAGCGAAGAAGATGGTTGGAGAACATAATGATTGGCGACAATCCGCTACTAAAGTGACTGGTAGGACGACTGGTAATGTTAAGAGTTGAGAAGAAGAGAGCAGGATAGGTGTCAAGTCTCTCCTAACTGCCGGAATGAAAGCGCAGCCGACGTCTGGCAGCCGCATCGGCCTTGTAGCTGCCAGGGCGCGCGTACTTGGCTTCAAGGGACATACAAATCTGCTGCGAATCGCCTACCAGCAGTATAACGCAGACATACGGCTTACAGAACCTCACCATCGCACTCGGCTTCATCTTGCGGCGAGATGAGGGCGTATTAATACCTTTTCGCTATCTCCGTGCATCGGCTAGTTATAACGCACCGCCTAGCTTTTTGCCCAAGCCAACTATGACGTTAAAGCTATTCCTAAATAGGCAGGTGGGCATATCGCGTGGCACAGCCTAAAAGAATGTTGCTTTACTCTCTACCCCACCAACACTAAAGACATACCTAGGGCCGTATCAAGCTTGCTTAACTATCCAAATGTAAGCTTTGAGATCCAAATCCATCCTTCCTTTTAGATAACAAACCAAGGTGCACACACGTTACCACCATCAGGGTTTGGTACGATGAGCAGGGCCGAAGACGAACGCGAACCGAGGTCGTAAGACGCGACTGCGGGGTGAGCACTTGCCCCACGTCCGACAGCAATCCGAACCGTACGACGACATTACAAACAGCGACTACAACGACACAGCAGTTCAAAATTGCACAGCGGGGAGGCTGGGAGGATGACGAGATGGTATCGGGATTGGATTGAGACCGACTTGAACACGGCTAGGTAGCTAGTCTGTACTGGTCATGATACAATATCATTCTCTGATGTCATCCGAACGTCTTTTCTGATTCTCTTCTCTGAGCCATGCTTCGATCTTACCCATGGCGATAATGTCATGCTGCTGCGCGGATGTGGTGTAATCCTCATCGATCCAGCCAGGCGTGCCTGCTGAAATAAGTTCTTCGCCAAACTTCTTACATGACCCAAAGTCAAGAATAATTGGATTATCCTCGGCATCTAGGGCAATGTTGGTGGGATTGAGGTCGTTGTGTGCGAGTCCTAGGGAATGGAGGTGCTTAACACCAGCGCGTATGCCGTCCATGCAAACCGCGACATCCAGATGATATCGATATTGCAACATGATGTCGTACTTTCTGAGAGCAAGTCCGGTAATACGCCCACGTTTGACGGTACAGCCATAGTACCTAATGATGTTCGGGTGGCGATGTTGATCTAAAAATTCGAGCATCTCGGCTTCTTCGAAAAGCATACGCGGGACGAGTTTCAGCTCGTACTCATTCCCCGCGCACCAGACTTTGGGTCGTTTGATGTAATAGTTCTGCTGCTCGATTTGGTCGACGACAGACATCCTTTCGTCGTAAAGCGGGTAGATCTTCTCATCGGGAATCTTTCGCAGCTCGCGTTTGAGAATCTCAACTGTCAAGTCGTACTTTCGGATTCCAGGTACCTCGCCAAACCAGGCAGTGTCATCATCTTTGTCGATGTAGGCAAAGCTTGAGCGGAGGAATTTTCCTGTTTCGTACTCCTCAACTTCGGCGAGAAACGTCAAATCCCTCTTAGAGCGAATATCAGGACACGTGGATATGTTAAAGTCTGGCATAATTGCTGTGTACGCTTCCTTGCTGTAGGTGTATGAAGTGCGGGATAGACTGTACAAAGAGTGAATGTTAACGGCTGGAACAGTATCGCCTTCATCGGTTGTTGTTCGGCATGATTATATAACTAGCGTGAGGCTGTACCATCAACCATCACCCGACTTCTGTATTTCCATCCACAAACTACACTGCGTTTCCTTACTCGAACACACTACGTTTCCTTACTCGAACATGGATGACGCAATCCGAATAAGTGACGAGCAGTTCCGCTCTGTCTACGAGGCAAGCTTTAGAACATGGGGCCGGCTTTATTTGCATGTCACCAAAGACTCCCAGCTTCCCGCCTATTGCCTCAGAGCTCAGGACGCGTTTTCTCAGCATCCGTTCTTTCCACGCAACTTAAGCCTGAAGCATGACAACGGCCAGGTTTTCGCCACCGGCTTATCCGTCTGGGGATCCGCAGGAGCATGCAACCATGGTTTGCCGACATTTCGGCAACCGGTGCAGATCGATGTCACTCTAGAGGACCCGGTTTTACTATCGATATCAGAGACGGCTCAGTGCGATACGAGCTACGCATTTGCTCGCGATGAGAATTATCTCGCTGTTCTTATATTAGCGTGGGCATATATTCTATCAGCTCGCTGGACAGAGATCATACCCGGGCCCTGCTCCCTAAGATACACCGATTGTCAAGCGACATACCAGGACGCTAACGCTACAACTAGTCATCACCAGAAAGCGATCAACATAGACGTCGGTAACGTGAATCCAGAAGAGACTCGATGGTGGGCAGCCGTTCTAGCACCAGGCCAGGGCTGGCAAGCAACTATGGCCTTGGAGCAGGACTCATTCCTATCACCTTGGTCAATCCGTCTCCAGTCGGAGTCGCAATTCGTTGTTCTACAGCGAGGAATGAGTGTATCACCTTCCCCGCATATGACGCCGTCATTCTCGGACGCCTGCAGCTATCTGAACAGATTCTGCGAATATCATAATATCATCGACCAGAGCCATGCTGCACTGGCCGCCGTCCTTCTGTTTCCATCCATGGGCTACGAACGGACACTGCAACTGCCAAATCCTCTGGTTAGCAACCGGAATCGATCACCTCTGGTTAGCAGCCGGAATCAATCACCTCTGGTTAGCAGCCGGAATCAATCACCAGACCCTCCATTTACTCGCTATAATGGCCAATTGCATCATGACTGGATACACCAGGGCCATCACCTCGACAAACTTCTCACCTTAAGCTGTAATACCAGAGGTATACGTCCTATGTTGCTCGGTATCTTCTACGAGCCTAGTATAGAATGTAACGCCGTTACCCCATGGCTCCAAGGAGCTTTAGCTGCAATTGACTATTTGACCGGGACCGGTGGTAATGCATACATTCTTGGGCGCATGTGTATGGAACGCGCACCTAAGGTTGCATACCTCTGGCTTGGCTGCACGATTCTTGGCCTACAGAAGAAACTTTTACAGGATGTTCGGTATGGGCTAATACCGACGGAGCTTCATGCAGCTATTTGGTCGGGAACAGTCCAGTCATTCATACAGCAACCTGTATTACACCCTCTTGTGGTAGATGGATATATAGCGCGTGCGGACGAGTGTCGGATTCTCTTCCTCTCTCAAACAAACTACCACACTCGGGTTCCGGTCTGTCAGTGGAAACCATTCGGCGCAACTCCCCTTGACGATGTCGATATAGAAGTACGGGTCCATGCCAAGTGCGGCGAAGCTCATGGGCTTCAATACCGTGGCTTCTTCTGGGACTGTACCAACGATAAGTTAGAATTCCAATCGGCTGGGGAGGCAGATGTGCATATCCCTCGAAGTCGCTCACCTACACAAGAAGAGCTCAGCGCTCGACAAATTCCCGTCGTTTACAAAGCGTTGGATCGCGAGAAAGAGGTCGTCTCCAAAAACGCAACGCGCAGTATCCTTGGCTGGCTGCGCTTTGAGGGGCATGCATGGAACGAAAGAGATATATGGAAGCACAAATGGTTCAACATGTTTGCCTCGGACAAAGAAGACAAAAGCTGGAATAATAGAGTCTGTTCTGAGGACAGGCCTAAATCTTTATCGCGTGTACATTCATGGTTATGCGGTTTAGACTCGTCAACAAGTGTAGCACAGGATGAGTAGTCACGACGCAGAAGAGGCTTGCGGTAGTACAGTGCAATATCAGAGCCGGGTAGAAAAACACTCATGATAGATAGCCTTGGAAGCTTTCGGGAAGGATAGGTTTATAGGTTACAAATAAAGAAACGATACGAGCATACTAGTAATCAATCTCTCTCGTATCTAAAGCCGGGGAGTTCAAGTAAGGCCGTTTTGGGCACATGAAGAATGGGAGACGGAGAAATTCTATTGGTTGAAGAGAAATATGCCTTGGCCAGCAACGCCTAGATGATTCGCAACGTAGAAAGATAGCGGCACTCGGCCCCGGTCAATTCCAGCCGTGCAGAGGAACGAGAAGGTACCCAACACCGAGCATACCTTGGATTCTATCGGTGGGCAATGTCCGTAGACCGCCATCCCTGATCTCGAGGGAGTTTTTGCAGAGAGAACTAACAAAGATGGCAGAAACTGGGCACAAATGCTTCAGATTCAGATGGACGAACGGCTTGATCACGCAGAAGCTATCGAGTTGCGCAAGCACAATATTAAACTCGTTGACGGGACGGATGGTGCCTAACTTCTCTCATCCATTGGATGTGACCGCGGCAGCTTTGGCGTTGGCCAATTCAGCATCATTAAACTAATGACGGTCTTTCGCTGGTGACGCTCAACCCACCTGCGGGAGCGCAGGCTCCAATTTCCAGGGCGGCCGCACTCAGCTCAGTCTCATATCCCCCTGTTGCGTTCCTCTTCAACGAGCCGAGACGAGCTCTCGGCTGCTGCCAGGTCTAGGAATCGGCGCCGGTGGGCGCTAGCGGGCCTTTCTAACGGAGACTCTGCGATTGCAAGGCGGAGGTAGTTGTTCGCTGTTTCGTTCTGTCGGGAACGGTGGTTAGCTTGTAGCTACGCTAGGCTCGGTTCACTTACATACTCTAACGGTGTTGCCGCGGACGTCTTCGAGCTACCTCGCCTTGGACGATATTCCGGCTACGAAGCGCGAGATGAGCAGCAACCGACACTCGGCGAAGGTAGTGAAGACGATTTACCCCTCCCATGAACGGGCTGCTAGCGCGATTGACCGTACAGACAAAGTTTATATGAGAGAAGATAGGATGAGCAACGGGCCGCTGAGTGCTCTCGAGAGATGGCGTCGAAGGCCTTGATCCATGGCGGTGGGGGGAGGCTTGGCAGCATCGTCCGTGCGCGGGCACATACTCAGCACCCCCCACCACAGTTGATTGCGAGCACGCATGCCCGGCATGCTGAGCCTGAGCATGACCTCTATGACAGACTCTCAGTCTTCGCCAGCTACAAGTCGACCGAGTGCCAGAAGGATGACGGCCCGCAGACCACCACTGCCCCCCAGACTATTTGCCCGTAAGTAGTCGCCGAGCAGACTACTCAGACGAGAGGACACGACTGACCCAAAGCACAGAATGCCGCCGTGATGCAGCAGCCCACCACGGCGGCACTGCTGAACCGTAGTTGCAAACAAACCTGGCTTCAGCTTCTAGCCCCGCCCTCCGTCAGTCAACAGCCTTGCCATGCCGTCGTGCCTGCTGGCGACTGCCCACGCTCATGGCCGGCTGCCCTTGGGTTCGGCGACGTTTGGACCCGCCCACCCCCCTTGTCGAACAAGCATCTTGGCCGCGGTCGGTCTCATGGCCGGCCTCCCTTGTCGAACAAGCATCTTGGCCGCGGTCAGTCTCATGGCCGGCCTCCCTTGTCGAACAAGCATCTTGGCCGCGGTCGGTCTCATGGCCGGCCTCCCTTGCCAGGAACATGGCGTTTAGCTTAGGCGAACTGGTTGGCGCCAGGATTGTTTCAGCAGGGTGCGGCGCACGACTCTGTGATTGTAGTATGTTTTTCAGTCGCATTTTCTTCCATTTCTCCAGAGTCTTAGATGCTGACACCAAGAGCCATGTCCCAACCAGACCCTTCGAAGACGTTCCTTGCCGCCGACGGAAAATGGTACACCACAGACGGGAAATACGTCCTTGAGAACAACGTTTGGGTCTCATGCCAAGCGCCAGCGTCAGCAACACGTTCAGTCAGCAAGATCAGTCCAGTCGAGCGCAACCAGGATCCTCACTCGGACCTGTCTCTGGGGATGACATGAGCGCAGCCCTACTCGGACAATTTGGACCAAGTCCTCCGTCGCAACCACAGCTACCACGCCAGTCGGCAACCAATTCATTTCAACCGACGGGCAGACCAGCTGCACCTCCGAGAATCGACGTAGACCCGTCTTTTAGGGCGGCGGAGGACCGACATATAATGGTTGGGGCTTTAGTATAGCTGGGGCAGGGACGGGTCGCATCTAAAAAAAAAGTAACTCCTGTATTTATCCAACTATTTATTGTACATTTTCACAAAGCATCCACAAAAATACTGCGCCAATTCTACTCTCGCGCCCTATCCGTAACTCCAAGCCAGCCTGAAGCCGATCATACCCTTCAGACCGGAATATGTGAGGACAACGAGTTGGGTAAGCCCGACTTTGATTGGCAGCTTGTTGTTGGTTGGCTCGATGTTTGACTCGCTTGGCTAAGCTTGTTGTTGGTTGGCTCGACGTTTGACCCGATTGGCTAAGCTTGTTGTTGGTTGGCTCGACGTTTGACCCGATAAGCCCGTGTTTGACCCGGTAAGCCCGCGCTCGACCCGAAACACAAAGACGGGCTTACCCAGCTTACCATCCTCACATACCCCGATCTGAAATGGTATGATCGGCTTCGAGCCGGAGTGGAGCAACGGATGAGGCGCGAGATGGATTTGGCGCGGTATTTTTAGATTTCTTGTGGGGGGAGCCGGGTTCGAACTGAACGCCTTTCTGCCGAGGCAGCAAGGTTTCCATGCCAGGTGCCATACCAGGTGCTATGCCACCCAGCCACCCAGCCACCCAGCCACCCAGCCACCCAGCCATCCCCACGCAAGTACTAGACTCTCTAGCAAAAAAAATTATAAACTAGAACTCGATGATGTCTTGTTAGTATAAGACATGTTAGACGAGATGTGTTACAACCCTACGCGAACTACAGGATGCGGGGCATCCCAAGGTAGCCAAAAGCCAAGACCACGGCTTAGTCACTGATCTAATATTACGTGATACTGATCTGTGTGGTCTGTCTGCCGAGAAGACAGAGCAAGACAGAGTAGAACTTCTGATTAGTTCTGATCGGCGCGAGGGCTCAACAGAGCAGAACGGATTACCAGGAAGCTACGAAGGTATAAGAAAGTAAAGGATCTCCTAGACTTTCTATTTTAATTCTTTGTAGTTAATCTCTCAGTTTTACCTAACGCTTACGAACAAGATTAAATCTTTTCCTAAGTAGTTATTCTAGTAATAGAATTCGTTGACTTGATCTTAACTGTCAGGATCCAGCTCTACGCCACTGAACCAGGACAACCGCAAAAGGCTACGAATAACCTAGAAACTAGGTTATCCGGGCGTAGAATAGTATATATCAACCAGCGCGTTGACTAGACGCCTGGCCATCAGGTGCGCTATCCCGCTCACCTGACAGCGCTCGGGTAAACTCTCGGGCTCGCCTGTTTATAGTACCCCCTTATACATTTTTACAAAGTACCTACAAAAATAACGCCCCAATTATATCTCCGAGCCATACCCGTACTCCACTACCATTCAAAACAGATTATCCCCTTTAGACCGGTATAACGCAGTATGACGGGGTTAGCACGTCTTTGTGACGATGTTTGACTGGATAAGCTCGTGGTTGACTGGATGTTTGATCGGATAAGCTCGATGTTTGACCGGATAAGCTCGAGGTTGACCGGATAAGCTCGTGGTTGACCGGATAAGCTCGTGGTTGACTCGATGTTTGACCGGATAAGCTCGATGTTTGACTGGATGTTTGACCGGATAAGCTCGTGGTTGACTCGATGTTTGACTCGATGTTTGAATCGATGTTCTCGTGTTTGATTCAACACAAAGACGTGCTAACCACGTCATACTCCCATACACCGGTCTAAAGGGTATGATCGGCTTCGAATGGGAGTGGAGCTTCGGACAAGGCGCGAAGACGTAATTGGCGCGGTATTTTCCGATTACTTGTGAGGGGAGCCGGGTTCGAACTGAACGCCTTTCTGCCGAGGCAGCAAGGTTTCCATGCCAGGTGCCATGCCAGGTGCCATGCCACCCAGCCATCCCCACGCAAGTACTAGACTCTCTAGCAAAAAAAATTATAATGTAGAACTCGAGGATGTCTTGTCAGCATAAGATATGTTAGACGAGATGCCATGATAGACCTATGCCTTGTGACAGTGGGTCTCCAATGGTTCATGGATAGGGCGGCGTCGCCAGTTAGAGGGCAGGAGGATAGGCACGCGGACGACACCCCGATAGTCGCTGCTCGGCTTTTGTCTGGTTCGGCCGACCCCAGTCCCGTCTCAGAGGCTGAGCACATCGCCGTGGCCGCCAAACATAGCCCTGGGGGCAGTCGCCGCTCCGGCCTTCACGCTTGGTACCAGCAGCGTCTCTACTACCGGTACGGTAAGGCACCCATTTGCAGCCGCCCATAGGAAGGACGTCGGGCCGTTAACTGTTACCACCCCAGGAATGGAGGGGCGCGGGGCAAGCTCCGACACGGCCGGATCTGCCGAGCCGTGCTTAGTCAGTGATCCAACATCACGTGACAAGGAAGTTTTGGAAGTTGACGGAACGGCTTATCTCATGAATCAGACGCTCCGCGAATTACGAGTTTTAGCCAATTAGAATATAGGACCCCTACCTAGCCAATAGGAGCGGGGTTACATAAGTAGACCAAATATATTCGCGGAGCGTCTGAGAAAAAATGGTTCCAGTTTGTATAAGTTTGCGTTACGGGCGGGGTCAGCTTCAGCACCTATTCATCTATTATGTAACACCACGACTAGCTATCATTATAGTACTAGATTACTTTAGTAGCGTAGGTATTTCTCTATCTAATAATATATATTTAAACGCTCTAACCTATCGTTATAGGTGCGAAGTATCGCGTACAAGCCGCTGCGTTTTCCGTCGAGTTTGCGTTACGAATAACCGCCCCCCCCGGGGGGCCCCCCCCCCCCCCCCCCCCCCCCCCCCCCCCCCCCACCGCCACGCGGCGCAGGGGTAGTTAGATGATGTGAGATATATATG
>JASJFT010000384.1:0-22786 GCA_030770425.1 Darksidea phi | reverse complement strand
ACCCACTCGGCAGCCGAAGCCGACCAAGGCTGCTGAGCGCCTGTTGCGCCCACGGGTCCGGCAGGTGGCGAGACCAATGTCCAACTTGGCGCTGGCCGTTGAGGAGACACAACTCAAGACGGTCAACCGCGCCGACAACGTGGTTCAGCTGTACCACCTCGACGAGGACGCCGGTGCACTACTGGAGATCAAGAACGACATGCTTAAGGCAGACTTGGAAGGCGCCGAAGCCTTCCAGAAGTCTAAATACAATGGGAAGTGGTATAATGGTGACACTCTCTAGATGACCATTACCGAGGATGGTCCTAAGTTCAAGAAGAACAAGGGCAACCCGGCCAAGAATGGCCATCAGAGCATGGAAGGTATACATGAAGGCATACATGAAGGATGACTCTGACGATTCACCTCTGAGCGGTCGCACGATATCAGGCTAGCTCCCACACCAGGTCAGCTCACATGACTACTCCTGGCTGCTACGCCGCATTCTGTTCTATATAAGCTGCTCTTATATAGAGCTATTACAATCAACCGTAGTTCTTACTTCTTTCCCTTATAGTAATTCACTCTAATTCCTTACTATAATAGTTATAAGCCCGGAGTACCCGTTATCCCTATAATAGGTTCTTAATAACGTTATAGTTTATTTATTTTAGAAAGCTACTACTTTTAGTAATTCTTATAATTTAATTATTAACCTTATTATTACTAGCGTCTTAATTATATAATATAATAATAGCTATATTAGATATTTAGAGGTCGTTAAAAATAATTATTATTTTTAGTAAACTAAAGTACTAGTATCTCTAGCTATTTTAATATAAAGATAAGGTAGTAGTATATAATATCTAGTAATACTATAACCTAAATACTAATACTCTAGAATCTATACTAGAAGAACTAGAAATTCTAGAGTAGCTAGATACTAATAAGAACTATATAATATAGTTTAAAATATAGAAATATAAATATAAAAAATAGATATAAAAGAATAAGATTCTAAAAGAGATATATATTAATATAGTCTTAACTATCTTACTAGTCTAGATTCTATTAATTTAGTAGAACTAAATAGTATATACTTATATAAGAAAATTAAAGAATTATATTACTTTCTCTACTTCTATTTAAAGATAGGAAATACGTTATAAATATAATATATTAAAAATATCTAATTAATATATCTAGAATTTAAAGATCTAGTTTAATATATAGGTCTATATTATAGAAATAATAATCCTTCTATTAATACTAGAAATAAGTAGTAGCTAGATATAGGAAAACTTTCTAGTAGTAGCTAGTAAATATTATAAGATCTAGACTACTATAGAACTTTATATATATTTTAAAGTAGTTAATTATAATATAGAAAATTTAAAATTAAAAATAATTATAGAATATATAGTAAATCTAAGATAATTTCTTTAAGTTATTAATATAAAAGGTATATTCTTAAAGACTTTTATTATAATTCTAAAGATAGCTAAAATAATAAATATAATATAAGTAGTATAGTTAATAGAAAACTAGAAAAATTAGAAGAAAAAATTAAAGAAAACTAGTTCTAATTCTAATTAGAAATATCTAATTAAGTATCTATATAATAAATAATATTAGTACGTAGAGTATTATTATATTATACTATCTTTATATCTAGTTTTATAAAAATCTAAGTCTAATATTAAGATAAAGTTTATTAAAATAAGAGATAATTTAATTATAATAAGTTAAATAAATAGAGTAATTACTTAAGTTAAAGATAAATTAGTTTATATAAAGTTAATAGCTTAGACTATTATATAAACTCTTTTATATAATATTCTATTATATACTCTTATTTAGTCTTATTAAGTAACTAAGTATAGAAAAGAACTAGTATACTATAATAATTTCCGCTATATTAATACTAAGTAATTACTACGAAATACTAATAACTATTTCTTCTCTTCTCTTTACTATCTTTTAAATTTAGATATATAAATCGAATAACCTCTATTAATCTTATTCTATATTACTAACTTCTTCTTTACTTCGACCCTTTATTACTTTATTACTTTTATCTTTATTTCTTTAATCTTTTTTATATTCTAAAATTTATAAATAGTTTAAAGTATCTTTACTATATACTTTATACTCTTCTTCGTCTAGAGATTTCTCTTTAGAAAATTTACTACTTCGTTATTCTATTAAACCCTAAGATTCTTAGTAAGCTAGCTTAGTCTTAATAGTTACTATTTAAAAAAGTTCTTTTTATTATTATTACGGTATAGATATACTAGGGTTAAGATAGAATATAAGTTATACTATAAAGGACTAATACTAGAATAAGCGGGGGCTATATATACCTAATATAGTAAGATCTAGTAAAGAAAGCGTTATAGCTATAGGTATAGTATATAATAGGTATAAATAATTATAGATTAATACTATAATAGTATCCCCTCTCTAAATAGCTATATATCTCGAATAGCTCTATAGAAAGAAAATTTACTAATATTAATATCTTTTAAATCTATCTTAGGGTAGGTTTATCTAGATAGTTAATATAAAATTAATAAATTATACCCTCTTAGTCTTTTAGGTCGAATACTAGCTACTAGATAATAGAATAGTATTTCTATTTAACTAAGTATATTAGTTATCGTAGGTCCTCGTCGTAGTAGTCTAGTAAGAACTTAAATTTCTATTATTTAGTTAGTTCCTCTATTTTATCTTCTTATTTAAGTATTCTTCCTCTAAGATATTAGAACTTAGCTTAATTTATTATATTTTATCCTAGGAGTTCTTAAAAGGGGTATTTTAGTCGAAGTTATAAGTTATAGAATACTAAGAATATTTTTATAATTACTAGAAGTTCTAGAGTATATACTCGATTATAAACTTTTAGAACTTTAAATAAGTCTACTATTTTATTATCTTCTTTCTTTATTAGTCTATTAGTTTTTATATTTCTTATATTTATAAAGATCTTATCTCTTATAGTAAATCTTAATATATCTTTTTACTTCTTATTTATATAGTATTCGTAGCGCTTAATAGATTATTTAGTAATAGCTTTTAATTAGGTAATAATATAATTAAATCTATTAATAATATTATTTACTTTAAAGAATTCCCGTTATTAAGATAAAAATAGATTTAGTAGTATTAATTAGCTAGGTTCTACTTTAAGTTTCGGATAAAAGCTATAATTAGTAAAGAATAGGAAGATATTAATTATTTTAGAGGTAATATTATTTATAGTAAATTCTATAAGAGAGAGCTATTATACCTAGTTATCTTAGTAGAAATTTATAAATATATAAAGATATATTTTAATACTACTATTTACTCGCTTAGTCTAACTATCGATCTTAGGGTAAAATAATAAGGAGTATTTTAGTATAATCCTAAGCCTTATAGATAACTAATCCTAAAATTATAATATAAACTAGGTTCTTTAATTAAATAAAATATTATTAAGGTAGTTATAAAGAGAATATACTCGAGATATAAAAATATTAACTAACTTAAATATATTAATTTTCCTAATAAAGATAATATAGTATATCTTTATAAGTCTATAGACTATAATAAGAATATATTTATATATATAATCGTACTACTATAATTCTAGAAATAGGATAATATAGTTAATAAAGATATTAAATTATATCTAGAATAGAACTAGTAGAGGCTTAAGAAATTCTTAAAATAATAATCTAAAGCTTTTAATTTAAATATAAAGTTCGTATACTTAGATATAGGTTTTAATATCGTATATTATATATAGCTACTAGTAGTCTTAGATAACTAGTTTAGTCGTTTTAATCTATCTTAGGTATTTAGTAGATATAGTATTATATATTTAGTATAGGATCTATATATAAAGTTCGTTATAAGATAATATAAAGAGATATTCTTAGTACTATATATAGTCTTAGCGAAGTATAAAGTCTAGTATTAATATTTATATAATTTTTTAAAGGTATTTTAGCTAGTATCTTACGCCTAGATCTAAAAGGGTAGTAATTATATCTATAGCTATTAGTATAGTAGAGTATATAGAGTTAATTAGCTTATTAATAGGTCGATTTATAGCTAGAAGGATTAGTAGTACTATACTTATAAAAGTTTAGTCGAGGAGGTCTTTTAAAACTTTATTACTAAGGACTTTTAATAAAAAGACTATTTATAGTCTATTTTTTACTCTATTATTAGAAATATTATTTTTATTTAGTTAGTCCTTTAGTATTCTACTTAATATATCTAGTTATATAACTTTTAAGTTTAGTTAATAAATAATTCTAAAATTAAATTAAAATAGGAACTCTAACTAGTAAATTTAGTATTATAATAGTATTTTTATAGTTATAAAGTATTCTAGATTCTTATAATTAGTAATAATTTTAAATAGTTCTATAATTTCTTAGAGCTCTAGTCGCTATTCTTTTAGAAACTTAATAATTACTAATAACTCCTTATTATAGATCTTATAATTATATTTAATAATATTATATTAATTAGAAAAGTATATAATTAGATATAGAATATCGTTATTATTATATTAAAAAAGGACGCCGTTTAATACCTAATTAGAGATATTAGTTTCTAAGACTATTTTTTTAGTAAAGTTATATATTACTAGTATTAATATTATAGTAAAGGAATTCTTAAGTAACTTAAAGGTAGTTATCTATTCTATAATTTAGTTCTATAAAGTATCCTTATATAGAAGCTTATTAAATAGAGTATATATCTTTAAGAAGTTTTAAATAAAATATTAATAAAAGTTTATAAAATCTAAGAATTTTTATAAGTCTTTTAAATATAAGGATTATATCTATTTTTAAATTATAACTACTTTCTCCGGGTCTATTTTAATACTACTAGAGAAGATAATAAATCTAAGATATTTAATCTCTATAACCTCGAACTTATATTTATAAATATTAATTTAAAGATTAGTATTAATTAATCTCTAGACTACTTCTTAAACGTACTTTTAGTATTCTTTTCTATTTTTTAAGTATATTAGAATATCGTCGAGATACGTAGTATAGATACGATTTAGTAGATTATAAAGTATATAGTTAATATAGTTCTAGAAGAATACTAGTATATTATAAAGACTAAAGAATATAACTAGAATTTTAAAAAGTCTAAAATATATAATAAATACTATTTTCTACTCGTACCCTTTAGCTATACGTAGTTTATTAAAGATAGTAATTATATCGAGCTTAATATATACTTTTATATTATAGAGGGTATTAAGGATTTTTTAAATAAGAGGTAGTAAATAATAGTTTTTAATAGTAATATTATTTAGATCTTTATAGTTCTAGTATATATATACTCCTCTACCTAATTTTATTACTAAAAGTAGTAAGACTATATATCGTATATAGGATTTCCGAATAAAATCCTTATCTAAGTTATCGTCTAGCTATTTATATATAACTTAAAGTTTAGATAAAAAGAAGAGTCGATTTTTTTAATATAAGAATTCTTTATTAGAGATAATATTAATTTTATAGTCCTATACTTATCTTAGAAGAAGTTTATCTACTTTCCTAAGAAGAAATCTAGCTATTATATCTTTTAGCTAATCTAGGAGTTTCTTTTTTAACTTATTATTAAATAGAGATAATTTTCCTACTATAAATTTATTAATATCTAATTCTTTAATACCTTAGAGGTATAGGGTACGTCTATAATTAGTAAAGAATTTATAAAATTATAGTAGAAATTTATTTAGAAGTTTAGTTATAATTTTACTATCTAGGATATCCTTAAATTCTTCTTTAGTAAGATTCGGGACCTAGTCTTCTTTATTCTTTAGTAATATCTTAAGTACTTAATCTAGTTTATTCTATATAATATAAATAGCTTTTATATTAGATTATTTATAAAATTATACGAAGATTATAGCCCTTACTAGATAGATATTAGAGAAGTTAATAGATTTATAGTTTTATTTAGTTAGTAGAGGGATATTAAGTAGTAGTAAAGATTCTTTCTTAGATTTTCTTAAGATAATCTAGTATCTATCTACTTATATAGCTAGGAGTAGTTTTATTATAGTATAATTTTATATTATAATTACTTAATATTTTAGAATTTTTCTATATTTAGTATCTAAGTTTCTTATTCTATAGTAGAGACGGCCTAACGTAAGTTCGGGGGGTAGGTCTATTAGAGTCTCTCTATTAAATTAATAGAGATTATACTCGTTAATATTCTTAATATATAAAAGTAATTAATAATTTATTATATTAGTATATAGCTTAGAGTATAATAGGTCGATTTTTTCTAATATATTTTTACGGGGGGGGGATAGTTAAAAAAGCTACTTATATAGTCTTAATTTTATAGTAGTAATATTTCTAATAGTACTAAGAATCTATATTAACTATTATTAATATCTAATTAATAAATAGGTTATATTTCTAAAGCTAAGGGAGATTAAGGATAATAGGTATATTTTAGACTAGATTAGTAATATATAATAAGTAGTTTTCGTAGTAGTTTCTAATCTATATTAATAGAATAGTATATTATATAAGTATATTACTTATATAACTATTAACTAGTAAGAGCTTCTTTAAAAAGAGTATAGTATAAGTATTAATAGTATATTTTTAAATAAAGGTTCGATTAAGAAAGGTAATAGTTAAGTATTTACTATTTATAAGACTTTATATATTAATAATAGTATATATAAGTAGAAAAAAAGTATAAATAAATAATAATTTACTATTTATAGATTTAAGTTAAAGAGAGGCCTTTTTACTTAGAATAGTCCGAATTTAATATAGTTATCTATTTAATAATTCTTTTCTATCTAATCTTTAGTCGTAATAATAGCTAGAGGTTATATATTTTTTAGACTATTAATATAAGAGGTACTTATAAAGGGTAATACTAAATTAACTAGAATATTAGTATAGGGAATATTAAATATAAAGATTATTTTAATTTTAATATATCCTTAAGGTTAGTCTATAATATAGTTAAAGAAGAGGTTATTATTAGACGGGCGTTAATATAGGAATTAGTTACTAAGATTTTAATTATTATACTAGGACTAAGGCCGAGGGTATTATAAGATTATATATTAGTTCTAAGTATATTAATACTATAATAAAGAATATTAAGACTAGTTAAATAGTAATTATTATTATATAACTTATTCTTAGTCTTAAATTCGATTAAACTATATATTATTCTTCTTTTTCTTATTATAATTAGTCTTATAGTAACCTAGTTTATCGTAGTAGAGATAGATATTAATAATAATATATTCTTCTTAAGAAGTACGTAGTATATATATTATATTTAGAATTATAAAGTTACTAGAAATTAATACTAGTACTAGAAGTAGAGATATAGATATAAAAGTAGACTAGAAGACGTTATTTAATCGATTATTATTATTTAGGCGGAAGCCGGTTTATATCCTCTTAATATATTCTTTTTCTTACTTTTTATTCTAAATATATATAAAGAATTCTATCTATCTCTCGTAATCTATATAGTCTAGTTATTTCTTCTAGTAGAAGATTATAGTATCTAGTATAGTAAAGACCTTAATATATAGAGCTTAGACTTTTTCTATATTAGTTTTTTCTACTTTAGTAGTCTATTTATAGAATTTAGTCTAGAAGTTAGAAAAGGTTCGACCGCCTATAATAAGGTTATTAAATTTAGTTCTAGCTTCTATCTATTTATTAAAGATAATATAGTAGATATTAAGAATTTTCTAAAGGTTAATAATAGTTTACTATTTCTACTTAGTAGGGTTTTCTAGATTAGATTATATAGCGTAGAACTAATTATAATAGATATTAAGTACGTTACTAGATATAAGACTAATAATATACTAGATATATTTAAATTCTATATTAAAGATTACTATATCTATAGTATAAATACTTTAAATTTTAAATTTCTAATTTTTATACTTAGTTTAGTATTTATTTATAGACCTATTAACGCTATTAAATTTATTAAGGTTACTAGTAAGGTATTAGTAGGATATATAGATTAGAGCTTAGATATATAGGGTACTATTTTTAGTATATAGAATACTATTTTTATTTTAAAGTTATTAGGTAGTCTAGTAGACTTCTTTAAGATTTATAGTATAGAAGATAATATAATATTATATTCTTACGTCTAAGGTATTTAATATAGCTTTAATACTACGATAGATTAGAGAGATAGGTTTCTTATTTTTTAATATAATTAATATAGTAGGGTTACTTATTATACCTTTTATTTAAATAAGGGAGACTAGTATAGAAACCTAATTAATCGTAGCGGCGAGTTACTTATCCTATTAATATTACTAATTCTTAATAGCTATAATATTCTTAGAGTTCTTAAAGTTCTTAGTATTTCTAAAGTTCTTAGTATTCTTAATATAACATAGGTCTAGCTTAGTATCTTCTAGATTTAGGGTAGTCGATTAGGCTATTAGAAGAGCGTCTTACCCTAGTAGTAGAATTAAAAGAGAGAATAGTATAAACTATTATAGTATAGATATACTAGGATTAAGATAGAATATAAGTTATACTATAAAGGGCTAATACTAGAATAAGTAGGGGCTATATATATCTAATATAGTAAGGTCTAGTAAAGGGAGCGTTATAGCTATAGATATAGTATATAATAGGTATAAATAGTTATAGATTAGTATTATAATAATTATTCTTATCTATCTTAATATATACTAAGTAGATATTAAGCTAATAAACCTATACTACTATTATAGTACTAATCTATAATTATTTATATCTATTATATACTATACCTATAATTATAACGTTTCTTTTATTAGACCTTATTATATTAGGTATATATAGCCTCTATTTACTTTAATATTAACCCTTTATAGTATAATTTATAGAGGGTAATACTAAGCTAATTAATATATTAGTATAAGAGGCTTTAGTCTTAGACGTAGAAGTTTTAGTTCTAGTATATTTCTAAGATTAGTCTATAGTATAATTAAAGAAGGAATTATTAAATAGATATTAATAACTATTATAGTACTAATCTATAACTATTTATACTTATTATATACTATATCTATAATTACGGCGCTTTCTTTACTAGATCTTATTATATTAAGTATATATAATCCCTACTTACTTTAATATTAGCCCTTTATAGTATAACTTATAGAGGGTAATACTTATTCTAGTATTAGTCCTTTATAGTATAACTTATAAAGGGTAATACTAAGCTAACTAGTATATTAATATAGGAGGCTTTAGTCTTAGATATAAAAGTTTTAGTTCTAGTATATTCTTAAGGTTAATCTATAGTATAATTAAAGAAGGGATTATTAAATAAATATTAATAGGGGAATTAGTTATTAGTATTCTAGTTATTATACTAGAACTAGGGGTAGTTATATTAAGATTACGTATATTAGTTCTAGATCTACTAGTATTAGGGGTATTAAGACTAAACGCGTATTACTTATTAGTCCTAAGGTATTTATTATATAGTCTATCCTTAGCCCTAAACTCTACTAAATCGTTTATTATTTTTCTTCTTTTTAAGGTATATATTCTTATAGTAGTCTAGTTTACTATAATAGAAGTAGGTATTAATAGCCTTATATTCTTTACGAGAGATATATAGGGTATATATTATATCTAGGATTATAAGATTACTAGTATAAGTTAGAGCTATTATTAAAAAGAGAAATATAGATATAAGGGCTAATTAGAGAGTATTACTTAGTCGATTATTATTTAGACGAAAGCTAGTACGTATACTCTTAATATATTCTTCTACTTATTTTCTTTTCTAAATTTATATAAAGAGTATTACCTATTCCTTATAATTTATATAGTTCGATTATTTTTCTTAAAGGATAACTATAGTACCTAGTATAGTAGAGACTTTAATATATAAAGCTTAGACTTTTTCTATATTAGTTTTTTCTACTTTAGTAGTCTATTTATAGAATTTAGCTTAGAAGTTTAAGAATAGCTAGCTACCTATAATAACTTTATTAAATATAGTACTTATCTTAATTTATTTATTAGAGGTAATATAGTAGCTATTAAGAATATTCTATAGATTAGTAGTAGTTTATTATTTCTATTTAGTTAGATTATCTAGGTTAAACTATATAGTCTTAAATAGGTCGTAGTAGATATTAAATATATTATCGAATATAAGACTAGAGATATATTAGATATATTTAAATTCTATATTAAAGATTATTCTATTTATAGTATAGATACTATAAATCTTATATTTCTAATTTTTATACTTAATTTAGTACTTACTTATAGACTTATTAGCTCTATTAAATTTATTAGAATTAATAGTAAGATAATAGTAAAAGATATAAGTAGAGGTCTAAATACGTAAAGTATTAACTTTACTCTAAAGTTATTAAGTAACTTAATATACTTCTTTAAAATCTATAATAAAAGAGAAAATACGATATTATATACTTATATCTAGAGTATTTAATATAGCTTTAATACTACGACGAGTTAGAAAGATAGATTCTTTATTTTCTAGTATAATTAATATTATAGGGTTGTTTACTACGCCTTCTATATAAATAAGAAAGACTAGTATAAAGATTTAACTAATTATAATAATAAGTTACTCGTCTTACTAATATTACTAATCTTCGGTAACTATAGTATTTTTTAGTATTCTTAGTATTTCTAGTATTCTTAATATTCTTAGTATTCTTAGTATTCTAGATATAGCGTAGGTCTTAAATTTAACTTAGTATTTCCTAGGTTTAAAATAGTTAATCGGGCTATTAGAGGAGCGTTTTACTCTAATAGTAGAATTAAAAGGGAGAATAGTATAAACTATTATAATATAGATATACTAGGGTTAAGATAGAATATAAGTTATACTATAAAGAGCTAATACTAAAATAAGTAGAGGCTATATATACCTAATATAGTAAGATCTAATAAAGAAAGTATCGTAACTATAGATATAATATATAATAGATATAAATAATTATAGATTAGTACTATAATAACTACTTATAGTATATTTAATAAGTATATAAACTAATTCTTTATATATACGAGCTATAGCTCTATAATTATAAGCTTACTATATTCTTTCTTCTAGAAGATATAATTATAATCGATAATATTATCAAGTTTATAGTTTAGATATTCTTAGATATAGATATAGGTATAGATATAGACTTAAATAGTATTATTATAGAGAATAGTACTACGTATAAATATATCTATAGGTTAAAATAGAACGAAGTAGTAATCTATAAAGATAGTATAAGAAGTTATCTTATATTTAGAGAGTAAGATAGACTTAAGAAAGAAGTAAAGAAAGTACCTAGTATCCTTATATATAGGCTCTCGATATCTAGCTATTTCGTAGAAATATTCTATAGCTACTAGTCTTAATTAGGACTTAGTAATTCCGTTATTTAGTCTTTAAGATAATCTAAGTAGTACGTAATAATTATATATTTAAAGGGCTACTATACCTATTTATACTATCGAATATACGAATTATATAAAATAATATAATTAATACTTTTATATAACTTAAGTAGAGGGCTATATCTATTTATATAATTTTTAGATTTTAGCTTTATACTCCTATATATTAAAAAATAATAATATAGAGTTAGTAACTTAAGTAATTATAATCTATAATATCTATTCTAGTATATCTTTTAATAATAGTATAGAAGGTAGATTTAATAATAGCTAATATTATAATAATACTATTACTTATAGTATCTTTAGTATAATAATAACCTTATTATATATTAACTACTAAATAATAGATTTAAAATTAAATCTATATATTTATAATACGTAGAACTTATAAAAGTAGATCTATACTTAATATAAGAATTTTAATAAGATTCTATATACTAGAGCTTAAGCTATTTAGATTATAAAGTAGAAAATAATTAGAATATCTATTAAGAGAACTTATTTAATTTAGATTAATATAGTAGGAGTCTCTTTAGAAGGTCTATATAAAATATAATAGAAGTTTATATATAATAGAGATACTATATCTATATCTTATATACGATAATAAAGCTATAAAGTTATATATAGTACTATTAATTATAAGTAATAAGATAATATTTTAAATATTAAGATACTAGATAAGAAATAATATATAATACTAAACTATAGAGCGTTAGAAGACTAATAGTAGTAGTAAGAAGTTAACGTACTAATACTACTACCTACTATCTATAGTATAAAAATTATCTATAATAATACTAGTATCCTACTTATTATATCTATCTCTTATCCTTAACTAGCTTTCTTACTATATTTATCTCTTATTCTTAGCTAGCTTCTTTATATTAATACCTACTAACTAGATATCTTTACTAACGATTATTCGCCTAGTTCTTTAGTAGGAGGTACTAGAGTATAATAGTCTATTCGAATATAGTACTCTAAACGTTTCGAATATTACGACGGAATATCCCTAATACTATAGGAGGAAGGTACTATTAATAAGACTTCTTAATTATAATAACTATTAGTATAAAACTAACTATATATTAAATATATTTAAGAAAATAAGTAGTAATAGAATTCTTATATAGCTATTAGTAGTTATCTATATTATATTCCTATTTAAAGCTTTATATAACGAGGATAAGTATTTCGTCTAAAGGTAGCTATACTATCTATATAGACTAGAGGAAAAGCTTATATAGAAAAGACTATTAAGAAAAAAGAAATCGACCTTCTTAAGAGACTATTAAAGAAGCGAATATCTAACGTAGAAGATAAAGCTAGTATCTATAATAGATACGATACGAATAATAGTATAAAGGTAGAGGATAATAGGAATACCTAGCTAGGGAGAGTAGAGAATTTAATATTATTAATACGTTTAACTATCTATATATATTATTAGTAAATTAGAAGCTATTATTATTTTATAGTTACTACCTATTACGTAAGATATCGAAATATTAAAATATAATAAGGTAATTAGAATTATAAAAAATATAGCTAGCCTAGAAGCTAATATAATATTACGCCGAGTAGTAGCCTAAGCTCCTAGAAAAGAGGATTAAGAGAACTTATAATATTAAGAAAGTCTTACTTATAAAAATTACTCTAATTAAAAACTTCTTTACTAATATTTTTAGTCTTATAAAATTTAAAAAGAGATTAATATACTTTAACTTAAAATAAGATCTTCTATATTATTATCTATTAAATAGTATAGTTACTATTCTATAATATTAATTAGAATATTAACTTATTAATATCGATTTATTAGCTTATCTAAATACTAATATATTAATAACTATAGTAACTTTTTATTAAGTATTATATCTATTAAGAGACTCTAAGTCTAATCTTAAGGTTATAGCTATTTAAACTTATTATATATAGGTATATCCTTTACTTAATATAATTATATATTTAAAAGAATTAGTAAGAGGTTTTAAACTTTAAAAAGAATAACTATCTCTTATCTAGAAGGAGTATAAGGATTATATCCTTATAAAGATAAATTAATAAATTTTATAATAAATACTAGAAATACTAGCTATATATCCTTTTTAATAAATTATTATTAATCTTATATACTTAATATTCTATAGAGAGTTTTATTATAATAGAGATAAGTATAATCTTTATATAATAGATTAGTACTTAAAGTAGTATAAACTTATCTATCTACTTAATAAGCTTTAAAGTACTCTTATCCTAGTTATATTTAACTTTATAAAGAAGATTTAATATTAACTAGACTATAAGTATACTATTATTATAATCTAATTAAATAATAAGAAAGACTTTAGAAGAGATTTCTTAGAGGCCTTATATCGACTAGGAATTAAGAGCGAAATAATAGTTAAGAATATTAATAAGTTAAAAGAATTATAAGAAGTAGTAAAATATATAATTATATAATAAGTATAAGTACTATAAATAGTCTTAAAGCTACTTAAGGAATATATAAATAAACTAGCTCTTATAGCTATCTAGCTCCTTAATACTATATATATTTAATTACTATAATAGAAGATATCTTATAAGGTAGTCTTTAATACTAAACTATTAATAATTTACTATAACCCTATTAGCTATCGAGCCTATATCTATCGATATAATCTAAAATTAGTTAATAAGATAAAGCTAAGGACTTATATTAAATACTTTATTAAATATAATTTATCTAATATCTTCTATATATAGATATCTAAACTTAATAGAGTTATTAGAATATAAGATATAATAATTAAATAGAAGTTTAACTATAAGAATAATATCCTTAATAGACTATATATAGAAAGAATCTTAGAAGAAGAGTATTATAAATTAAATATATACTATAGACTATTAGTAAATAGAATTACTAGAGATTAAGCTAACTACTAGTTCTAATAAAGAATACGACGAAGATCTTATAATTAAAGAATAAGAAAGTTATATAATAGATTTATATCTTAGTAAGAATAATTCTAAGAGGTTATATAATAGCTTAATAGATCTATAGATATAAAGTTATAAATTTTAGAAAACTAAATTAATATATAATAATTATAAATCTTCTAGATAATCTTCTTTTCTTATAATTAATTTAAATCTAGATTAATCCTTACCTATTAATATAATTAAACTATTACTCTTTATTTTAACTTCTTCTTTTCTATCTTAAGTATAAAATCCTAAATAAGGCTAAATAACCTATTAGATCTAGACCCCGTTTAATATCTTAACTATCTAGTAGGTAGGAATAACTAACTATAATAATAGGAGAAGGAACCTAATAAAGCGGAGCGACGTAGCTATTAACTTAGAGAGAACCCTTAGAAGTAGAAAGCTATAAGGAATTTAATTCTCTAGAAGATAGTATAACTATAAAAAACTTTAAAAGAATTATTAAGAATTAATATATATTTAAGAAGAGAGAGAATATATTAAAAGCTTAGTTTATAAAGTTAACTATCTAACTTTAAAGATATATTTAATTTAGATTTATATAATAGAAGTCTCTTTAGAAGATCTATACGAAATATAGTAGAAGTTTATATATAGTAAAGGTATTATACCTATATCTTATATATAATAATAGAGTTATAGAGCTATATATAGTATAATAAGGTAATATTTTAAATATTAAGATATTAAATAAGAAATAATATATAATATTAAACTATAGAGTATTAGAAGACTAATA
This sequence comes from Darksidea phi, assembly GCA_030770425.1. Classification (NCBI taxonomy): domain Eukaryota; kingdom Fungi; phylum Ascomycota; class Dothideomycetes; order Pleosporales; family Lentitheciaceae; genus Darksidea; species Darksidea phi. The sequence continues at coordinate 7,600 of JASJFT010000384.1, read as the reverse complement.
GTAATAGTAAGAAGTTAGTATACTAATACTATTTATAGTATAAAAATTACCTATAATAATAGTAGTATTCTACTTACTATATCTATCTCTTATTCTTAGCTAGCTTTCTTACTATATTTATCTCTTATTCTTAGCTAGCTTTCTTATTATATCTATCTCTTATCTTTAGCTAGCTTTTTTATATTAATACCTACTAACTATATATCTTTACTAATAATTATTTACCTAGTTCTTTAGTAGAAGAAACTAGAGTAGAATAGACTATTTAAGTATAGTACTCTAAATCTTTTAAATATTATAGTAGAGTATCCCTAGTACTATAAGTAGAAGGTACTATTAATAGGGCTTCTTAATTATAATAACTAGTAGTATAAAATCAACTATATATTAGATATATTTAAGAGAATAAGTAGTAATAGAATTCTTATATAGCTATTAGTAGTTATCTATATTATATTCCTATCTAAGACCTTATATAATAAGAATAGATATTTCGTCTAGAGATAGCTATACTATTTATATAGACTAGAGGAAAAGCTTATATAAAGAGGATTATTATAGATAAAGAAATTAGTCTTCTTAGTATATTATAAAGGGAGTAAATATCTAATATAGAAGATAGAGCTAGTATTTATAGTAGATATAATATAAATAATAGTATAGAGGATTAAATATAGAGAAACTAGTAAGAATAGATAGAATAGAGAACGATAGGAATATCTAACTAGAAAGACTTATTATTATTATTAGTAGAGGGTTTAGTATTATCGGCGCGTTTAACTATCTATATATATTATTAATAAATTAGAAGCTATTATTATTCTATAGTTACTATCTATTATATAAGATATTAAAATATTAAAATATAATAAGATAATTAAAATTATAAAAAATATAACTAGTCTAAAAGTTAATATAATATTATACTAAGTAGTAATCTAAACTTTTAGAGAAGGGGCTTTAAAGATATATAAGTAAATCTTTAAAACTTAAAAAATTAGAAAAGTTTAATAGAACTAAATCGAAGTTTAAAGGATTTTTAGCTAATATAATAATCTATCTTAACCTTAACTAAATAAAACTATCTACTAAGAGTAATAAAGTATTATTTATAACTATCTAGTTTATAAAAAAGATTATTATATAGTTTAAAATATATTTAAATAAATAACTATAACTACTAGAAACTTAATAAAGTAATAAAATAAAGACTATCTTCTTAAGTTATAAGTACTTTAAGAATAAGTTATATATTATCTTTAAAGATATTAATTTAGAAAGATTAATAGAATAAAAAATTATATATCTTAGATAAATAAAATTTATTATAATCTATATATCTAAGTTTAAATAACTCGCTATAAAGATCTAATAAAGAGAGATAGCCCTTATATTATAATATTATAAAGGACTAAAAGACTATATCTATTATAAAATAATTTAGATAAAACGACCCTAGACTATAAGAGAACTAATTAAATAAGCTATTAAGATCGATAATAACCTCTATCTCTAAAATCTAAAAAGAAAGAAAAAGATCGAATTTTATAAAAAGAAGAAGAAAGAAAAATACTATAGACTAGAGGTAATAGTTCTAGAGACTAGTTTAGAACCTAAGAAAGAAAAATAGAACTTTAAGAAATAAGAGCTTTATAAAAAGTAAGTATACTTTAAGTATAAAAAGTAGAAATATCTAATCAAAGATTATAGATTAGATCTAAGAAAAGAGAAATCCTAATATACTTAATAGAATAAGAGGAATAGAATAGCTATAATATAAGAATATAATACTATATATTAAATAACTTATATATACGACTAGTATAAGATATACTATAAAGCTAAGTTAAATACTAGCTATTAGCTATAGAAATAGTAGGTAACTATAACTTAGGAATCTTAAAGAAGAGTTTCGTTCTTACTAGAAGTATAAGAAGAAGTATCTAAAAAAGACTTATTTATAAAGTAAAAAGACTTTAATAATATCTTAGATATACTATTATAAATAGTTAATAATAGTAATAAGTTCTTAGAACTAGAAGATAAAAATCTAGTTATAATATATAAAAATACTAGATATCTATAAATAATTCGACCGTCTAAAGAAGAAATAGAATTAGTATTAAAACTTAATATAACTTATACTTAAGTCTTATAATTTATAGAAAAAACTATAATATCTTTAATAATATAAAAAATTTATAAGAAATAGTCTAAATCTTACCTAATATACTAATTATTTAAAGACTTTAAATAATAGATTAAATAGAATTTTATTATTATAAATCTTATATCTAATTAAGAAACTTAGAAGAAAATATAGTATATTATAAAGATAGTTAATAAGAAATAACTATAATATATAATAATCGAATAATAAATTCCTATATAAATAATCTTTATAAAATATAATAATTAGAGATATAAGATTAATTTAAAGGATAACCTATAATATAAAATAAGATATCTAGTATATTTTAAGATTATATAGATCTTATATATATAAAAAGAATATAGACTCTATAAAGAAGTAAAGTAAAAAAATAATTACTATCTAGTAAAGAACTATAATAAAAGAATTATCTAAGTAGTTATACTAGAAGTAGTATATAGATAATAACGATTTAAGAACTAATAATAGAAGGAATATATATAAATTATACTAGAATTACTTCTACTATTAAACTATATTCTAGAAAGACTATAATATAAATACTTAGAAAATAAATATCTAAAGTATATTTAAACTAAGATTAATATAAAATATTAGCTAAAGAAGATAAGAATTTAGAGAACTAGTAGATAGGACTATATCTATCTTTAAGAAACCTATTAAAGGAAAATAATTATTATCTTAATTAATAGTAAAGCTATAAGAAACTTTATTAGTAAGAATTTTATCTAATAAAGAAAGATTTCTTAGTAAAAGAAACGATACTCTAGTATTATATATACTATTAAAGGAGAACTCTTTAATAAACCTATAATATACGAAACTAGAGATAAGCTTAATCTATATAATTAGAAAAAAGAAAATAAAATACTTAATATTATAAAAATATTAGAAGACTAAGATATAATCTTAAGAATATTATAGCTATAAGAAGCTAATCTATATATCTAATAATTAAATTAATAAGTAATATTTCTATAGAAAAAGATTAATATAACTAAAGAAAACTATAATATTCTAGAATATTATAAGAAATAGAAAAAGTTATTTTAAGAATCTAAAGAAAACTTACTCTAGTACTAGTCCTAGGACTATACGATCCTACTTTAGAAAGGAAAAATCCTAGAATTTAGACTAATTTATAAGTTAATAGAGGATAAAGAGATTATTATAGTAAAATATCTTAAGAAAAATCTTATAAAAAGATATATTTAATATTTAAATTTATTTATAGGATATTTAGTTCTCTTTATATCTAAAAAGAGTACTATAGAATTATAATTATACGTTAATTACTAAATACTTAATAATATTATAATTAAAAACTAGTATCCTTTACCTCTAATATTAGAAATATAAGATTAATTAAGAAAAGCTAAATAGTTTATATAACTAGATATTCGGAACGTATATTACTAAATTTAAATTAAGAAAAATAAAGAATAGAAAATAGCTTTTAGAATTAAGAAAGAACTATATAAGTACTAAGTAATACCTTTTAGACTTATTAATATACCTATAATATTCTAGAAATAGATTAATAATATTTTATAAAACTATCTTAACTAGTTTATAATAATATATCTTAATAATATTCTAATCTATTTAGAAATAGAAGAAGAATATAAAGAATATATAAAGAAGATTCTATAAATACTTAAAGAAGTATAATTATACCTTTATCTATAAAAATATAAATTTTATATATAAGAAATAAAGTTTTTAGAATTTATTATTAGACTAGAAGAAATTAAAGTAGACCTATAATAAATTAAGAAAGTTAAAGAATAGCTAATATCTAAGAATCTTAAGAAGTTATAATTATTTTTAAGATTCTATAACTTTTATTAAAAACTAATACTATAATAGAGTATAATAACGATACCCCTTATATAGCTTACTAGAAAGGACTAGTCTTTTAAATAGAAAGAGGAGTACTAATAAACTTTTAAAAAGATTAAAGAATAGTTTATTAAGAAACCTATAATTAAGATATATAACTTTAAAGAACTATTAATTATTAAGATAGATATATTAAACTATATAATAGAAGTAGTACTACTATAAAAAGATAATAAAGATAATCTAAGACTAGTATACTACTTTTTATAAAAGATATTACTAGTTAAACTTAACTATAATATTTATAATAAAGAATTATTAATAATTATTAAAGTTTTAAAGGAATAGAGATTTAATCTATAAGGATTTAAATACTCTATTATAATCTATATAGATTATAAGAATCTAATAGAATTCTTAATAAATAAACTCTTAATTAGAAGATAAATATAATAGATATAGACCCTTATAATCTATAATATTAAGATTATATATACTAAAGGATTAGAAAATAAACGAGTAGATATACTTAGTAGAAGACTTAACTACTAAGAAATAGAGAAATTTAATATAGTAATCCTTAAGTTATAGCTAGACGGAATAATTACTTATAACTACTCTAAGCTAGTAGAAACCTAAAAAATAATACTTAAACTAGAAGGAAATAAATAGATCTAATAGATCTATATAGCTACTATAGAAGTAATAAATAAATAAAATAAGATTTAAGAAGTAATCTAAGAAAAGAATAGAATTATCTATATATTCTAAAAAGTCTATATACTTAAGATAATACGAAAAGAATTTATTAGATAATACTATAAAGTATTAGTATACGAATACTAAGGAATAGAAAAAACCTTTAAATAACTAATAAAAATATATTATTTTCTATATATAAGATAATTAGTAATATAAGTTCTTATAAAATATATAGACTATTACTATAATAAATATATAAGATATATACCCTATAGAATACTATAACTAATAGAAAATATAGAAGAACTATAGAAGATTATAACTATAGACTTTATTATATAGTTACTATATTCTAAGAAACTAATAATAGAAGTATTCTATAATACTATATTAGTAGTAGTAGATAAGTTTACGAAATATATTTACTTTATCCTATATATAAATAAGAGAAATATTATAGAATAACTTATCTATATCCTACTAAGATATATATTTAGTAAGTATAGAATACTAAATAAGATTATCTTAAATAAAGATATTAAGTTTATAGTAAAGTTTTAGTAAACTCTTATAGCTAAACTAGAAATAAAATATAATATATTAACTATATACTATTTATAAATAAATAGACTAATAGAATAAATAAATTAAATAGTAGAATAATACCTTAGATATTATCTAAACTACTATTAGAATAATTAGGTTATACTTTTATCTATAGTATAATTTATATATAATAGTTTATAATATAGTATAATAAAGATAATACCCTTCTTTATAAACTATAGAATTAAACTAAAAATATATAAGAAACCTAGGTAACTTTAATCTTATAGCTAAAATAAAGAAGAAATAATAAAAATTATTCTATAAATATACTAATAGTTTAAAGAGAATATAGAATTCCTTTAAAATAGAATAAGTAAATATTATAATAAAAAGTAAAAGAAAGTACCTACTTTTAAAGAGGGAGAAAAGGTATAGTTATTATAAAGAAATATTAAAAGTAAATAACCTAATAGTAAACTAGACTATATTAAGATCGAATCTTATAAGATTAAAAAATAAATTTTATCTATAAACTATTAATTAAGATTATTTTTATAAATAAAAATCTATTCTATATTTTATATTAGCTTACTAGAAAAAGTATTATAAAATACTAGACTAGTAGTATATAAAGTAGATATATATAGAGAAGATAATAAAGAATAAAAAGTAGAAGAGATTCTAGATAATAATATTAGAAATAGAAAAAACTACTATCTAATTAAATAATAAGAAATAGATAAAAAAGAAAACCTATAGAAATAAATCTAGAAATCTAAAGATAACCTTAATTATCCTAAGAAGTTTATAGAATACTAAAACTATAATTCTAAAGGAAACTAGGAGATAAGGTAAGTTTACCTTATAGTAAGTTAAGAAAGCTAGTCTTATCTTTAATAAGATAAGAGATATTTAATAGATTAGAAAGAGTAATATTATCTATAATATTACGAGTAATATCTAAAGTAGTTAAAGATATCTCTAGATCCTTCTACTACTCTAGCTACTAAAGCTCTATCTTTTCTTTATCTAGCTTAACTTCTAGTATCTAGGATTACGTTATTAATTTCTTTTAAAGGACTACCCTCTACTTCTCTAAATAATATACCTATATCTAAGTCTCTACTAGTTTATTAAGAAGCTTATTCTAAGTTTTATAAGCCTTCTCTAATTATTATTAAAGTTTCTCTTTTATATAGTTAACGAATTTTACTAATAGTAATAAGCTCTAATATATAAGTTTTACTACTTAGTATAAATAAACCTTCTAATAGTAAAATACTAGATATATAATAAGAATCTTATATATTAATATAAATATATATTTTATAATATCTACTATCTTTAAATAAAGTAATATATAATATTCCTAACTAAGAATAATAACTATAGGGAAATATCTTAGAACTATAATAAAGAATTTTATTAGTAAGTATAATATATTCTTAAGTTTTATATAATACTATAATAGATAATAATAACCTTTTAAGATAGAGTCTTAATACTAATATAACTAAATACTAGACCCGGAATAACCTCTAAGCTAAAGATTTAAAAAAGAGAAATAATATTACGAACTAAATATATACTATAAACTATTAGTAAATAGAATTACTAAAGATTAAGCTAATTATTAGTTCTAATAAAGAATATAACGAGAACCTTATAATTAAAGAATAAGAAAGTTATATAATAGATCTATACCTTAGTAAGAATAAATCTAAGAGGTTATATAATAGCTTAGTAGATTTATTAAGATAGAGCTATAGAGTTATAGCTTAGTAGATCTATAAATATAAAGCTATAAATTCTAAAAAACTAAATTAATATATAATAACTACGAATCTCCTAGATAATCTTCTTTTCTTATAGTTAATTCGAATCTAGATTAATCCTTATCTATTAATATAATTAAACTATTATCCTTTATTTTAACTTCTTCTTTTTTATCTTAAGTATAAAATCCTAAATAAGGTTAAATAATCTATTAGACCCGGACCCCGTTTAATAAAGAGATTAAGATTCTAGATCTAGAATAGTCTTAGTTTATTATAGAGCTTAGGAATCTATATATTATAAAATAGCTTAATAGATATATTAAAGAATAGATACTCTCTAAAGTTATAGGAATATATAAGCGAGTAGAGATATAGAATAAATATATTAAGTTATTTAACTATCTAGTTAGGGCGCGAGTAGAGGGCCTTATATATAAGTTATACTAGATTAGATAACTAGAGAAATTACTATAAGTTACTATATAGTTACTATAAGCTAGAATATAGTTATAGCTAGTATATAGTTATAGTAAATTAGTATAAATTATTATATAAA
>JASJFT010000383.1:0-22893 GCA_030770425.1 Darksidea phi | reverse complement strand
CCCAAAAAAAAAAAAAAAAAAAAACTAAAAAAAAAAAAAAAAAAAAAAAAAAAAAAAAAAAAACAAAAACCCACCCCCCCCCCCCCCCCCCCCCCCCCCAAAAAAAAAAAAAAAAAAAGTAACTCGACCCCATTTTCATCCCCTCATTCATCTATAGGATTATACATCCCCGCAGTCTTCCTGTACCCCAAGCATTAGGCTCAGGCTCCGGCTCCCTTCCGTGTTTTCGCCGGATAGGGAATGGTGCTTCCTGTTTACGTATGGATGTATGGATACATACGTGTCAGATGGAGGTGGGGCTCCGTGTCAGCCTAGTCGGCACCGGTCAGAACGGACGTATGTGCTATACTCTTACTACATTGGTTATTCTAGTTGGGGGTTCGGAGCCTCGTTATTGCAATATTTGTTTGGTCGCTCGATCTTAATGCGGCCCGTACGCGTTTGGGCGGAGTCAATGGAGATGTTCTGGTGACTTTTTGAGTGACAATTAACGTCAAACCATGCCTTCTGCCCGTTCACGGTCATCGCGAGGATACTGTGTTACCGTTAGTTGGTCTAGGACGTCACGTCGTTTGATCTTATGACGACATCAAATTCAGTCAAATCACCATGTTGTCTCATTCATAGCCTACATGATCCCCCCACAGATGCTCCCCTATCAAGATATGCAAGCCGTCGCAAGCTGTTCGGAAGATAGATGATGATTCCATCCTTCCGTAGCAAATTACAAGTAGCCAAATTTCCAAGCCAGAAGTAGTACCCCAGGATTTATACCAAAGTATTAGATACCACCCAATCGACAATCATGAAAATGCCAAGGGCCATATAAACGCCATAATGGGAAGAAGCTTCTTTCTTCAAAATGCCTCATCAAACTCCACGCTATGCAGTGCTGAGCAGAGGAAAGGTTCTCGTATTAAGAGAGCTCCGCTGTAGCCATTCTGAAGACTCGAGATGATAGAAACCTAGAGGAAGCCATTTGGAAGCTTGGAGCGCGGGTCGCTCTAAGATAGGCTGCTGACATGCTGATGTAAAGGAAAACGAGAGCGCGAATGTGCAATGCCGAGCTTCGTACGAGTTTCGGCAGGGGAATGAGTAAAGGATTTGTGAACGCACGCAGAGGTGGCTGGGCGAAGAAGCGCGCTAGTGGCGAGAATGTCGCTTCGCGTTCGCTTCAAATACGGGTGTGCTAGTGGGGACACTCAATAGAATGAGTCGCAGGATTCCGTAAGTGTATGGTAGTGTAGCAGAGCCGGATTGTTCTTGTCAAAAGTTGGGGACAGTCGGTGTTCAGCGCAGTTCCGGTTGATCTGGTGTGAGCTAAAATGGGCTGAAGTGTGGAGCTAGACGCTAGATCGAAAAGCTATGGATGCTGTTTAGCAACTGAGACGCTTCTTGATGAGTTCCTGCAGCTTCAACAATTGAGCGATCTCATGTTTGGAGGGAGGAGAGGGAGGAGCATCGGCAATGCCAGTGACCACATCGTCCGGCGCTTCGGCCTGTTTCATAGAAGTGTTAGCGGATTAGACAAGCCAAGTCAGGGAGAGATCAGCTTACTGTAAGACTCAGAACGAGAGCGTCGACGCTGTACTCGTTCAAGCCGATATCTTTTTCTTTCTTTGCGAGTTTGGCAAGGTTGAGAGCAGCCTGTTGTTGCTGGATCGGGCGAGCGGCAAAATGTTGCAGAGAGGACTTGCGCAGGGCAGCGACCTTCGCAGCAGCCTCAACCTTCTTCGCCTTCTGTGCCTGCTTCGCGATACGACTACTACTAAGAATGTCAGTACCTGCGAAGAATAAAGCCGCGAGTGCACATACTTCTTGACTTTGTCAATGAAGTCCAATACCACACCTTTCTCGGGGACGCGATAGACTTGCGAGTTGACATCTTTCTCTTCGCTGCCGAATATATAGTTACCCTCGCCATCAGTGTCGTCGTCGGGGTCGTTGATGATATCAATAAGGCCATTGTTGCGCATACCACGTGAGAAGGTAGGCTGGACAACCTCGGGGTGTCTAGGCTTGCGCACTTTCCTGCCAAGCCGAGCGATTGGCGCGTCCTGCATGACAGCATTTTGTGTCTCGTTGAGATCGTTCTGCACAACATGGCCGCTGCGAAGATCATGCTCAATGTGACGCGGGCATCGCCAGGCGTCACGATGCGAAGACTCAAGGTTGATATGTGGCGGATTAGCCATGGGCGGGTCTAAACAATCCAGGTGCCAGTGGGCCGCGCAAAAGTCACACTTGAGCATCTGGCGCTTGCCACCAGAAGTCAGACCGCACGAGACGCACAAGATAGGCTTGTGATCACCATCAAGGACTTTTGTGTAATCCGGCTTCTGATAGCCATAGCCACTGCTCTTGGCCCTGCGCAAAATTAGTCAATCGCAATAGCACGTTAGAACGCGTCGCACACTTACAGCGGGAATTTTTTGACCTCCTCGGCATATGATCCATCGGGCCGTGCAGCGACATTTTCGAAGCGATCTCGAATGTCGACCGGCAGAGCAAACGCGCGTGTATTAATAGACTCGAGTGACTTGAAGAGCGGCCCCAGCAAAGAGTACGAGTCGAGGGCGGGCTCCTCTACGGGTTTTAGCTTCGCCGTGCACTCATGGCACAAGAAGGATCCGGGTGGAGCATCCAGACGAGGCGGATCGCAGCAGAGGAAGTGGAAGACGCGCGGGCAGTTGTCGCAACATACAAACTCGCCGGCGCCTTTGCAGGCTGAGCAAAGGTCATCGCTCTCAGAAGGCGGCGAACCCTGGCATGGTGTTAAAGGTGGTGACAAGGTCGAACTTGGAGGCGAGTATGGGAATTTAAAAGACGGAAAGGCGGTTGTGAGAATCATGTGTGATGGTGGAAGGGAAAAAGTGGTTGTTGTTGATGATGGGCTGTGTGGTGGAGGGAAGGATGATGTGGTTGGGTGGAGCGGGAATTTGAGTGGCACTTACTGGGTCATTGTCATCAGGCCCCGACTGTCTCGAACCGCCACCGCCAGTGTGTGGGATGCCTGCGATAGGCCCGTCACGGTTCTTAACCGGTCTAAACACAGGAACACGTTAGTTTGCTTGATCGTGTTGCAGATTCCACAAGAAATAAAATGCAAACACGTAAAAACACGTTGAGCTTGCTCAGTCGACGCTGCAACCCCTGCATTGAAACGGGTACCGGCGTCGTCCAGCACCCCAACACAGCGTGACATTGGATCTGCGGAAATACGAAAGGGAATACTCACGATTTCTTCGTCCTCGCTGACTGATGAGCCTGCCCATTGTTCAGCTTCACTCGCTTACTAGGCACGTGGCTGAAGGCTGCAGGCGTTGAGGGACGGCTTGTGGTAGCCGAGTCGAGGCGCGGCGACGAGAATCTACCGTCCTCTCGCGATCGCTTTGCACCGCCTGGATGGATAGTACTGTGGTTTCGCGGAGCTCGTCCAGCTCGACGCGGTCTGGTAGCGTCAACTGGTGGTCCAACCGCGATCTGGGACTCGGTCAGAGACTCTGTCTCGAGCATCTCATCGTCGAAGCGGATGTCGGAGGTGGGAGCCTGTCTAAACATTTGCTCTCTGAGGCTCTGCTGCTCGTCGTCCAATTCTTGTCTTCTCTTTTGGATCTCGGCTTGCTCGGCCAACTCTTCCGGGGTGGGCGGCGGCTTCTCCTTGTGCTTGCCAAACGGCTTCATTGAGTTCGCTCTTGACTTCTTGCCAGCGCGTGCCAGGGCTGCATTCTTTGCTTTCTTTGTAATGGCAGCAGCGCTGTTCCCGTTGACCTTGGCGGGTGGGGGTTGAGGTGCAGAGAGGATGTCCTCGTCGACATCAGAGAGAGCAGAGTCGCTGCCGGGGCCGGAATCTGGTGTCTTATCTGCAGAAGTAGAAGCTTCTGCAGTCGCATCTCGGGTGGGTGCGAGGTGACCATTCATAACCTGTGGTTTGCGAGGTGATTTGGAGCCCATCTTGGGTGCGAGTAGGGTCGATGTTTCGGTCGCCGGAAAGGCCGGTGCGGTGGTGAGCGGATGAGGTGCAGCTGCAGCAGCCTCCGGATCAACAGGAGACTCTGGCGGCGGGATCGCGTCTTTCGGTGCGAGACCAACGGCTTTTGACAACTCCGTGGTTGCTGCTATGACAGGATCAGGTTCGAGTTTGACGGAGGCGGAATCGTTCGGTGCGATTTCACTCTCAGCCGAGGGTGAAGAGGCGTCAAACTGCTCGGTGAAAGTGGTCGTATTTTGCGCTTTCTTTGCGGCTTTCGCTGCCTCTTCTGCCTGCTGAACTCTGAGTTGCAGCTTGATTTCTTTCTTTGCAGATTTAATAAATCGGCGGAAGAGGCCCCAATCTTCTGCAGTTTCCTTCTGGTGAATGACTCCATCTAGTGACTTCGCGAGCTTGTAGTCTTCCCGGCTCTTTTCCAGCATCTCTTTTAAAGCCATACCGACATTCCTCCTATCATTCTTGTTCGATCGGGAAATGGCGTCGTTGACTGCAATCTGAATGCGCTGTTGCGTCGCCTGGTCCAGGCCTTGCAGGGCGGCAGGCTGTGGGACAGGACTGGGTAAGGCCGTAGGAGCCTTGCTAAAGCCGTTCCTCACGGGTGTCTTGCCATGTGTTGACAGCTTGTTGTGCGCAAGGCCCTTGCCCCTGACTGGAGTCTTCACACCGTGTGTCGTCTTCTGTTTCTTCTTTGTAGGCATGTAATCTTCATCCTCATCTTCATCCAGCTCGGGATATGCCAGTTGCAACACATCGTCGTCGTCTGGGCGTTCTGAGTCCTCGCGGTCGAGCTCAGGTGCCGGGGTCATCTCGGGTGTGGTGCCGTCCTCTTCACCAACGAAGGCATTGCTTTTCCTTCCAAAGAGAGCTGCTTTCCCAGCTGAATCGCCAGTGCCCCGGACCTTCTGTTTCACTCTAGAAGACGGAGGGACGCCGAGCGCAGCCATAGTCTCGAGCACGCCGTGTCGGGCAAAGCCATGCTCTTCGAACGACGGGGTGGGATTTTGCGGCGCAGGCTCAACCCACGCGTCTAGGGAGCTCTGCGTCTTCTCTCTTCGCGAATCTAAGCCACGGGGAGGGGTGTCGGTGGGTGTGGCCAAGGGAGTGCCCGTCCGGCTCTTTCGCTTGCGGAGCGCTGGCATGGCGACCTGAGGCACTGCAGTTTGTGAGCGCGCTGTCTCTGCGAAGGCGTCAATGTATACTTACCACGCGTGCTATCTGAACAGAATATGTGCAGATAGCGCGATTAGCTACGTGCCCGTCTAGTCGCGGGGGGTGGTTGGTCGGGCGTTGAAGGAAGACGGATAGACTTCGAGGGAGATTTTGGCGAGCTCCAACTCGGCCCGCGGGACCCCTGGTATTATCTCACCAGCACGACACCAGAAAGTCAATATATTGGCAAAAGTTCTTCGAAAAGCGTTCTAGATCAGGAGAAATGCGGTGGGAGGTTGGTTATGGTCAGTTTTGTTATGGACTGGGCGGGGTGGGGAGAGGGTGGGTTTGCTATCTGGAGGAACGGCAATTAATTCCTTCACTTCACTTTCACCACCAAATTGTCCACAATCAAACATACTTTCTCGGCACGCATCGGAGAAAAAAATGGACTTATTGATGATTAGAGATCCATAGTAGCGAGCCGACTTACAATTACAAAGACCAGATCCAGGGGCAACCATACAGCTCCCAATCACACATAACTAGATGTTGGGCTTTGGACAACACGAATAGAAAACATACAGCTCTCCACAAGGAGCAAACAATGTGTTGGACGCGGTCAATTGTCTGAGGTGATCTTTCCCCCTGGTGGTCACGCCGCTCGTGCTCGCTCCAGTTCATGGGGCTCACCGCGACAAGAAGTTGCAATGAATCTGCTAGAGTACTTCTTTCAATGCTGTGTTGGTGTAGCTACTATCTAGTCATGTTGGCTTCCAATCCGAACGAAATAGACGGTGATGGCCTCACGATCGACTGACGAGCTGCCTCCCTTAATGATAGAAGGAAATCAGGTGCGATAGCAGCTCGTCGTTGGCCTGCGACATTCCTCGGAACCTCTAGATACGACAATGACAGCGCGCTTACTCCTCCTCGCTGCTCTCCTCCTCTTCCTCCTCCTCTTCGTCTGCAGCTGCAGTAGCCTTCTTGGCGGGCTTCTTCTTCTTTTTCCTGTTCTTGTTCTTAGACGCCGTCTTACCAATAGGCTGCTCAAGGATCTTGAGGATCTCCTCGTCGGTGATCTTCTTGTCGGTCTTGTACTTGGTGACATCTAGTGGCGGAGGTTTGGCGAGGCGCTGCACACCGTTCTTTGTGATGGCTATAGAATAATCAGCTATGAATAATCAATTGACCAAGCGTGCAGGAGAATTCTCTGCTCTAGTTTCCCAGAAGCTTCGCTAGGATTTTGTGGATCTCAACTACCGTGCCCTGATTGAAAAGGGGTAAGGGATGGGACCTACCGATCGTTGTGAAAAGCCTAGCAACCGGATCGTTGTTCTTGTCGCCTACGACCTCGTACTGGCGAAGTACGCCTCCTCGCACGCACTCGATTACTCCGACCTTAGCTGCCTTCTCATCTTCGAGTTGTCGCAGACTAAAAGGGAAAGTGCCGAATTTCTTGACGACTTCGGACAGAATCTGCCGGGAAGTCGGGCGCTTCAGTCCGTAAGTAGTAGCTGTTCGGCGATGAAGTGTAGCTCGCTTGCTGTCGATGGTCTTGACCTTGCCGCTTCCCAAGCTAACACCCATTTCGACACCCCATGCCTCACCAACATCTGGCAGACCCTCGCCTTTGACGCCATCGCCAGGTGCTAGGATAATCTTTTTCTTGGCCTCTATCTCGTTGTGGTCAAATAACCAGATCGTGGTGCTCTCGACGAGACTGCACTCGTACGATGAAACGACCTTCTCTAGCATCTGAGTGATCTGGGTCTGAGTGTACGGCTTTCGGCTAGCGGCCTTCTTCTGCTCATCCTCTGTGCCATGTGCAACAAGGCCCGGCGGTACCATCAGCCTCAAGAGCAACTCGTTTGCGTAATAAGTGGCGAGCAGTAGGTCTGCCTCTCGTCCAGAGACGTCGCCCGAGTTTCCTACCAGGACCGAATCGCAGACGATGGCGCAAAAGCCATCAATCTGAGCACCTAGCTGGATCTTGACCACCTCTCCCGCCTTCAGTGTGGTACCGGCTTCCTCAGGGTCGGACTTGAGAGGCGTGTATGGGGTGATGTACGAGCTGGGGGAGATGGTGGTGCAGTGGCCGATGCCCTTGGGGATCTTCTTGCCCTTGTAGACTTTAGAAGTCTCCTCTTCCAACAGCTTATCGCCACGCTCGCACAGCTCGACGATGTTGGCGCCCTCCGCAATCCATCCTGGGAGCGTCAGTCCATGTCCCGCGGCGGAGTCTTGAAGAGTGTAGTATATCGGGTGTTCGGCAACGCACCTGAGACCTCTTTGAGTGCCTTCTCAGCGATAGTCGCGGCCGTCTTGTACTTGGTCAAGGTGTCAGGGTTCGCGAGCGTGTAATCTGTACACAGGGTTAGCATGGCTCCTATTCCAGTGTGTAGTCTTCTGCTGGGCAGCAACGTGGGGACATACCGACGGTGCTGGAGTCCTCGGCCATTTTTTCGACGTTAGCAATTTCAGTTGTCTTGTGCGGTGGTGCTGGTGTGACAGATCTCACTTGGGCTGCTGGTGTTTTGGATTCGTAGTGCCCCTCAGCGGGGTTCCCTCTCGCTTAGCTTCCGCCAGCAGTGAACGAAATGGACCCCGGCAACGCGGCCAATTACCGTATATGGCATGAGACGCTGACTACGAAGAAAAGTGCTGTACAGCTCGGTGAGAGTTACAAGGTGGTCCATTCCTCAAACCTTCAAAACTACATCCCCCACCACAGCCCTATGATCACTACTGTAAACCCCATCCTCGAACTTGTTCTCCAACACCGCATACCCTTTGACATCCCACGCCCCATCTTTCCCCACGAACACGAAGTCTATCAACTGTGCTGCCTCGGTACCAAATCCTGTAAAAGTATAAGTATTCCCATATCGCCATTTAGCCAGCTGCTTCGCATCCTGAATACTGGAATCCTTGCCATTCAAAATCTGATACGCCGACTGGGTGGGATTGGAATTGAAGTCACCGCCTAAGAAAACTGGTAACCTTAAAGCTGTGGTAGATACCGCGGCTTCATCAATGATCTTCAGGATGAGCTTTGCCGATTCGGTACGGGCTTTTGTGCCTTGGTCGTCGAAGTGCGTACACATGCCGACAACCGTTTTGTTACTTGCTTGATGCACGAATGTTCCTACGGTGACAATACGCACAGAGGCAGCGTCCCAGCCCTAAACACCAATGTTAGCACTGGTGTTCACACTTTCGTACCGTCCATGTTCCGAAAACATCAAACTCACCTTGCCCGGCTTGTCAGGCGTCTCGCTCAACCAAACCGTTTTCCAGTTCACTACCTTCCACACGGCCTTCCTATAGAGAATAGGACTATACTCGCCTTTTTCTTTGCCATCGTCACGTCCCACGCCGATGTAGTCCCCTGCGATAGAAGACAATTAGCGTACATTTCCGACTGAAATGGTAATATTAACTCACACTCATCGCCCAACCCTCCCATGACATCAACGAGTTGATTATGCAGCACTTCCTGCAAACAAATGAACGTCTCCGGGCTATACAGGGTATTGTGCTTCAACTCGTTGAGCAGCAGCGGTTTTCGATCTGCCCATGGTTTTTCGCCTTTGAAAGGTGAAGTGGTGGCGTACCGAATGTTATGCGTGATCAATCGAATCGGTAGTTCTACCGTGGTACCCATGACGAGAAGCGCGAAGAGAAGAATGATGTGTTGTAGAGCTGATGGAAGCATCATGACTGCCCGTTGTCCAAGGATCGATGCTAGGGCGGAGGACCGACCACGTGACGAAAACTAATCCACGTCTAGGTATGGATTGCTCGATGCTTGAATTTAAAGAGAGGTGTTAGGGAAGCGAGTTTTGACTTTGGACATGAGGAAAGGTATGCTTGCGAACTAAGAGGACGGGAACCCGGGGCTGAGGGACTTGGTGTAGGCAACGACAAAAAGCTGTCGAAAGACGTCTTCGGGATATAAACATCCGTCAATTCTAATGATCGGCGGTAGTTACTAAACCGCCACGGCTCGCCCTGTCCATTGGGCCTTCTTCTCCAATAATAAAACACCGGGAAATCCAGAAATGCTGGGGTACACCCACTTACTTTCCAAAATGCATAGCCGGCTAATGAGAACGCCTTACCAGCACCACGTTCCACACCATCCCGTGCTATCCAGAAGATGATATAAGCGCAAAAGATTAATCCGTTTGTACGAAAAAGCTCGATATGCCCTCTCCAAGGTATCTGAATGGCCACGCTCCCACTAGTCTTTACATGATATTGCTAATGAAACTGTGGTACACAATACCTGTTTTACGAGCTCGTTTTCCCGGTCCGCTTCTCGACATTCATCTTGTGCAAGCGGTTGTTGAGATGCATCTGGAAGTTGTCGACAGTGTGATTGGGGCCTGCGTTGTACAGCTTGCCTGGACAATCGACGCAGCGAATGCGAGGAAGATATTGCGCCTTGTAACCGGCAGGAAGAGTGGCGGATGCGGATAGTGAGTCTAACTTTACGCTTTGCTGAGTATTTTGATCGATGACGCTATAGCGCATGGTTGCTTCGAATTGTTCACCAGGATTGTTCGCCCGTAATTCATCGAGAGCATCTTTGAGCCATGGCGGTGGAGGAGCCTGACAAGGATGAGTAATCAACGCGATTTGAGGGAGGCGCTTCTACACTCACATGTTGTGCTACTGGAGGCATTGGCCAGGGCGCATCTGCCCGGCCATCGGGATAGTAGGGCCACTTCTGTTGGTTTTGAGAAGCCGGAGTAGGAGTAGAGGGCAGTTTCGGAGAAGCTTCAACTGAAGATGCTGCAGGTAAAGGAGTAGAGCGGGGTGGTACTGCTGGGGAAGGAGGCGGGGGCATTGAGTTTATGCCGGGTGTGCTGCGGGCGGGAGGCGGAGTGGGTGCCATCTGCGGCGTTGAAGCAGGCTTAAAGAAAGCCTTCGGGTTCTTCACCCATTCTTTGAATTTGGCGGGCGATATACGGAGTTTGACGAGGAGACTGGAGGGTTCCGTTGCCACGCTTTCCTCTCGCGCCTCATATCGCAGCGACCTAGATGTTCTAGAATCATGGTGACTTTGTAAAACAGATATTTCAGGTGTTGCTGAACGTCCGATGGCCGACCGCATCGCAGCCTGGGCTGCCGTAGCTGCTCCGCGCATTCCTCTTGTTCGAGCGGTACCACCGGTGAGCTGGGAAGGCGCTGGGGATTCCATCATCATAGATTCGTCGCTATCAGTGTCGCTCGAGTCCCCATCAACACCACGACGACGGCCTTCTCTGGCCTTGCGTACTGTCTTGTACAAGTGGCTGTCCTCGATTGTCTCCGCTGCGCCTGGCAGCACAGACGAGACTAGCAAAGTGCGAACAGTTCGCGGCCGGTCCTTGAGATCTGGTAATGCCGGGCCTCCCCGGCGATTTACAGACCGTTTCTGTCGTCGTTGCTCGCGCAGGATAGATAGCTCGGCCCTCTCTAGCTCAGCTTCGCTCAGCTCATACAGATATGGCGTGAAGTCCTTGGCGGATTGCATAGGGCGGAATACGGATGGCATTGGAGAAGGGAGAAAGTTATCCCGGATGTCTGCGTCTTCTACTGGTCGTCCGTCAAAAGGATGACCCGTAATGTACAAACTCTTTGTGAACATCTGGCTTTGCTCTCGAATCGAGTGCGCGATGGCCGTAGTGAACTCCCCAGACAGAGAAAGGTCGGCTGCCATTTGTCTCGCAAACTCCTCGGGGCAGTTCAGCGGATTGTTTATCTCCCATTCAAACTGGTCGACGAGCGTGTGCTGGCCGATGGTAATGTTGAGCTTGATGAGGATTCGCATCTCATCGTTCTTGTATGCAGCATACGGCAGGTGCGGGTCAAGGGCCTCATCATCAAAAAAGGCATGCGGATAGAAATCCTGGAGCTGCTCCTGGATCTCGCGGTGGACATGCAGTTTCACGGTTTCTCGGAGTTCCAGGGGGAGCTGAAAATCCTCAATGAGGTGTTCGGTGAAGAGCTCGGTAGTGGTCCATTGGTCGTGCAGATTCCATGTGAAAGTATCCCGCAGCTTGATCTTGTCCAATTCGATGTCCAGCCGTATTGGGACGAGCTCTTCGATCTGCTCTGATTGCGACGCGATCTGGTCTTTCCTGAGTCGCAGCCTGGCAGCTCTGCGATTCCCCGGCCGCCTGGTATGGATAGGATACTGCAAGGCAAATCCGTGAGGCGTCTCGGTAAAGCCGTTGCCATAGCCCGCGTACCCAAAGCCGAAGAAGCTTGCAGCAGGATATTGTTGTCGCAGATCTTTGTATAGTTGCTTCTCGTCGGCGATATTTTTTATCACCTTCGTCGCTAATACGTCGCGGTCTAGCGGGAAGACAGAGCCGTAACAATCGCGCTGGCGGTAGCGGTTGAGCAGCGCCAACTGCCTGTCCTTGGCCTTCTCGTCGTTGTCGCGCGTGGGCGTGTGCGAGGGTTTGCGCGACCCAGAGCGCGAGCGTTTGCGACTGGGTGACGCGCCATTGACCTCTTCTGGGGCCGGCGAGCCCATGTCAGCGCGCGCCTTGGGCGTCTCTGTCGTCGCGTCTGTGTCGAGGCCCGAGGCGGCGAGCACTGCCTTTGCCTTCAGTTTCCCCTCGCGGATCACGCCGTTCTCCCCAGACGCGGGATGGGGATGGGGACCGTTGACGGCGGCAGGGGCATCGGGGTGTTGGATGGCGTTGGCGGCGTTCTGCATAGGAGGCGCGCCGTGCTGAGCATCAGTCGCGGTGGAAGGCATGTCGAGGCTGGTGATACGGCGCGCAGGCTCGTGGTTGTGGTTGCTGGTTGACGGTTAGCGTTCGCCATGGCGGACGGCCAACAACAACGCCGTTCCCCGTGGCCATGTCAAAGGGCAAAGAGCAGCGGGCAGCGGGCAGCGGGCAGTGGACAGTGGACAGTGGGCGCGCGAGGACAGACTGAAGCGAACAGCACATACCGATGGGAGCATGCAAATTGCGCGTCGTCGGGCAGCTGGGCCCGCTGTTTGGCTGAGGGCACGACTTTGCCGATCGGGGATCAGATGACGGACAGGCACAGTGTCCAGCAGGCGCAATATTTGCCTCGGAATTCGACTCGCTGTCCCGGGAGGGTTTCGCGGCGCGGCGGCAGGAAATAAGCTCGGAATGCCGTCAGTGGAGCGTGAGTGCTGGGGCCTGGTCGGACGTTGGAGGTCGCCGCCAGTTTCGCCCGCCTAAAGCACTGAGGGCCCCGACCAGCCAGCCGCACCGCACACACACATACCCACACACACGAGGGGTTACTATTGCAGGCTTTGGGCACTATGTTTGTTGCTGTCCGCCCAATTTGCCTCGTTTGACAACCGCTAATAGCGACCACTGCGTTTGTCAATCCCTCTCACGTGACATGCCAAGCAATGACATCCGGGACAACGTGCACAGTGACAGATTGATTTGGTAGCATTACTCCGTCACAGAAGAACAAAGCTGCGACCCTGCTAATACAGCCTAGAATACGGTGGCCAGACGCCGTTGCCCCCTCCCAATCGACCAAGTGCCGTCAAGGAAACGCTAGAGATGTAGACGTGAAGAGCCCTGCCCATTTGCTGCAGACTGCCTCGTATATCGAATCGTCGCAGTCTGGCTGTAGATTCATAGTAACCCAAAAGCTTTTCTCACCATGGCAAGACGCGTGTCAATGCTTGGAATACCTGTTAGCATCTTCAACATAGGTGGCTCAGAGGAGCGAGTCAAGCCTTGTGAAGACGCTCAAGCATGCAGCGACCACCTACAACGGCTGTTAGTCATATCCTCGGCCCCGAATCATGTGGTGCCTACCTCGAGCTGCAGCTCCTTGTCTTTAGCATTGTTGACCTCGTCGTTAATCACCTGGCCAAGGTTCGCACCGACACCTCCAGAGCCACCAGCCCTCCGTGCAAACGGCCATTGCGAGTACTCCGCCAGCAGCTCATCGACTTGAGCAAAAGCCCGTTCCCTCGCCTCATGTCCGAGCGTCGTCAAGGCGTTCTCGAGTACGTTTGCGGCATAGGCAGCGCAGACCATTACGATAGTTCGGAGGACTCTGAACTCCAACTCTTCTGGGAGGAACTGGCTCGCTGGGAGCACCACAGTCCGGCTGGTGAGAATATTCCGCACACGACGCCTGATCTCTTCCTTTGCGCCCCCGTCTGCAACAGGGTGTGTGGCCATGTCGAAAAGGAGGAAGTTCTTCTTCTCGGTGCGAAGGATGCCCTTGTCGACAAGGCCTTTGCACAAGCGTTCGCGCACCTGTTTTAGCTGGTAGCCAATCTTCATAAGATTCCATGTCTCCCCTACTCAAGAATTAGAGCCCAATGCAAGTAGCGTCGTGGTAGGGCGTGTCCATACCGCTCATGAGATCAATCCATGAATTAACGCTCATCTTCTCACTTGACTTCATCATTTTCAGCGCCTCGTCCAGCAGCACCTCACCCGTCAGCGTATCGTCGATGACCTCGATGACCCGGTCGGCGAGGGGGAATCTCCGCCGTGACGAGTCCTTCTGCATGCTTATGCGGCCTCTGAACGCCAACTCTATAACAATGCATCCTCGCAGCGCATACGAAATGTTGTCGTTCCAAAACGAAAGGTAACCCTAACTCGCATCAGCCCCGTGCCGGATCCTGCGCAGCATCTGCCTGCACGCACCTGTTTGTCCTTGAGCCCCATAAGGATCACCTCCTCCATGAGCGTCAGCTTGGGCTGCTTGCTCCGCTCCGCACTCTCGCTAATGTCTCGCGGGTCGAATGCGATCTTGTGGCCATTGGCCGAGTTCTCGTAGGATGTCTCCGGCGTGCGGTCGTCGTTGCGCTTGGGCACGGGCGAGCTGACACGGCTGGCTTCGTCGTCGCCGTTGCCGGTAGAGGCGCCGCCTCCTCCTCGCCGGCGCGTTAAGCCAGACGCAGAAGCCATGAGGTGGTGTGGTGAGGCGAGCGGGGTGTTCGGAGGTCTTTGTTGGAATTATGGGTGAGACTCCTCACGAGCCCTAGAGAGGCGCAGGGATAGGCTGCTAGGGCTGTGCATGTGCTGTGGGAGCCCGGATGGTGTCGAATTGATAGAGCGAGCCGGAGTGACAGCCTAGCAGCTATCGGCGGACAGAAAGATAGGGGTGCCGTTTGTACGAGCTGGATCATTGCTGTTTCTATCAGGTCGCAACTGGACCACGAGGCCCTGCTTGGCGCGGCCCTCTAGTTCGCCGTTTTTTTGCGAGGAACATCCTGCGCGTCCGCACATCGCAACATGAGACCCAATGGAGAGAGGTGGGCAGCATCCATTTCTATAAGAGCTACACGAGATGCCATTCCAGGCGACTGTTTTACATGCAGAGGAATATACATAACGACGCCGGAGCTGCCTCCGACTACCCAATTCCAGCCATATCATTGATATCTAGCAACTCGCCGTGACAACTCTCTTTAGTGCGCTGTGAACTGTCAGCTGCTGTGCGTATACATGTTTGTGGTAGACTTGATCTTACCGTCGGGCTGGGCCAGGATATAGTCCACTGCTTGCTTGACTGTGAGATCATCAGCACGAAATCCGTCGTCGCAGGACCAATTGTCTCACCGCTATGGATGGCATCTGCCTCCTTGTCTGGGATCTCAATGCTGAACTCCTACACCACCGTCAGACCTGTTCGATATGAACTACTTTTATGCGTGACTGACCTCCTCAATCGCCATAACTACCTCCACCGTGTCGAGACTATCCAGACCGAGATCATTATGGAAGTGCGATTCGCCGTTGAGCTAACACGTGTGAGACCCTGCGCTTATCGTGTAGTGCTCCTTCAATGTACCTTTGAGGTGTCCGTGACCTGCCTCTAAGTTAGCTACAGCTTCGCTCGTCATCATGCCGTCCTTACCTTGTCAAAGTTTTTCAAGAGATCCATTATCCTACCCTCGACCTCATCCTTAGTCAGACTGGCCGATGCGGAATAGCATCGTACTGCCTGGAAGCGTACGGCGGGGACGATCTGTTTTGCTTGGAACAGGGAGCTTCGCACGACGGAACGAGCAATTGGGGCCTGGCATCGGGGCGCAGCGCGGACGGCTTGCCTTGCGGTCCTGAGGAGAGCTGTTCGAAACATTGTGGACGTGTTTGACGATTGTTGGGGTTGGATATGAAAGTCGAGAAGTGTGGAGTTTGGACTTGCTCGGCTCAGATTTCAGATCCTCCAAGCCGCTCGCCTTAGTCAGCTGCGACATACACTCAAGCCACCTGATCAATACCAATGAAAACTGCCTTGACCACAGTTCCTTCTAGTTTTTGTGTCGTATACTGATCCTTTACCCATAGTCAAATTGCGAAAGTTACATCTCAGTTCCCGCGCAGGTGTTGGCGTGAAGAGTGCGCAGCCAATAACAGCGCACTCGTATCTCGTTACTTCGCAGCTTGGAAACCTCAAACCTAACATCGACTTCTACAATCGCAACCCCCTCGCCCGCGACCACCCAGCGCCCATGATGGCTAGCATAAAGCCATTGAGCATGCTGGCGCGCAGCCGCCCAGCGTTCGCACTCTTCAGACCCTCTCCCTTCGTGTCCGGCCGTCTCCCCTCAACCGCCACTGTCGCGCTCTTTTCCACGACCTTCCCTCGAGCTGCCACTCCGGCCGGCCCACCACCGCCGGGCTTCCGGTTACCTCGCCCGAAGCGATGGGACGAAGGGGAAAGCTCATTGGATCGGGCAGGCAAATACTTCCTGCTTCTCGAGATGTTTCGGGGCATGTACGTTCTGATGGAGCAGTTTTTCCGACCTCCGTGAGTAGCTCTTAATTGGTGCCCAGCGCACCCATTGTTACCGAAGAACGTGTTTCTGATGATATGCTAGGTATACTATTTTCTACCCCTTCGAGAAAGGCCCCATCTCACCCCGCTTCCGAGGTGAGCACGCTTTGCGACGGTATCCCACAGGCGAGGAGCGCTGCATTGCTTGCAAGCTGTGCGAGGCTATTTGCCCGGCGCAGGCTATCACCATCGAGGCGGAAGAGCGTGAGGATGGCAGCAGGAGGACCACACGATACGATATCGACATGACGAAGTGTATCTATTGTGGTTTGTGTCAAGAGAGCTGCCCGGTGGACGCCATTGTGGAGGGTGAGTGGTTGACCACTACACCCATAGTCTGTAGATGTTAACATTCTGATAGGACCGAATGCCGAGTATGCGACTGAGACGCGAGAAGAGCTATTGTACAACAAGGAGAAGCTGTTGATGAACGGAGACAAATGGGAGCCCGAGATAGCAGCGGCTGCTCGCGCAGATGCGCCCTACCGGTAGTCCATGATCAGCACCGATGTGAGATTCTATGTGTAAATACAAAACAGTATCAAGCAACCCTAATTTCATTTGTGCAATTGAATATGTACATGCTTGCCGATGAATACATGGTGGGAAGACTAATGACGATCAATCCTAAACAAATAATCTAGGTATCATTACCTAACTGGTTGAACGCTAAAAGACGCCTTGAATGCTTCACTAATGTATGTATAATCGGACATTAGACGCAAATCTACGCTATGTTGTGGTGAGACTCACCCAACATTACGTCGCAAATGCCTTCCGACTGCCCTCATTTTGACCCGAACGGGCCTTCAAACCCCGCCCGCTTCCCTTTTTTACTCGGCTTGCTCAGCTTGCGGCCTTTCTTCTTCTTCCCTTTGTTGCCCTTTTCCTCCCTCCGCTTCCGCAAGTTCTCTTCCCGCCTCTTCTGCTTTGACTCCTTGCCCTTCTGGACGTTGTCTTTTCTTTCGTTCCATTCCCGCTCGCTCTTCAGTTTTGCCTTATCTAACCGTTTTACGCTCTTCTGGAGCAACTTGGGATTATCATGTACCCTCTCGCCTTGCGCCCGTTTCTTTGCAGCAAGCCAGAGGTCCTTTTCTTGGATGTCTTTCCGCTTCTCTTCGTCGAGTGCATTAAGACGGGCTTGTTTGTTTTTGGCAGCTTCTAGGGCAGTCTTTGGATCAGATCTGCCCTTCTTCTTCTGTGATACGAGAAAGCCTGAAAGGTTGCCATCCAACTGCTGCCCGTCGTTCCACGCCACTCGACCGAAGCTTAGGGCTCTCTCCCCCTCGGGCGTTGATCGGCGTGAAACTACGGAGGGAGACCCCGATCCTCCCCGAAGTCGAGATAGCTGGTCTTCTGCCTTCAGTCGTTCCTCGCTCTCCTTCACTAGCTGTTTTTGGGCCTTCTTCGCAGCCTTTCTGTCTGCTTCTTTCTTCCTCCTCGCCTCAATCAACTCCGCCCTATTCTTAGCAGGTTGACCGGTAGGTCCGTCGGCTTTTCGTGCTGCTCGCAAGGCCACAAGCCGTTCTCGAAGTCGTGCTTTAGCAGAATTGTGATCCTCCTGAGCGAGTTGGAGGGACTTCGTGTCTTGTGATTGAGTTTCGGGTGGTGGTGGCACAGAAGACAACGAGGAGGCGGAGGATATCACTGAAGCTGTAGAGGCGTTGGATTCGGCAGCGGACGGTGTGGCAGTGGACTGACCCTCTTCAATGAGACCACCGACATCCAGAGACTGGATACGGTCCTCATCGTGTTCTGGCTCCACTTCTGAATTGGAATCTTCCTCCTCATCAAACTCTTGTACGTCCGTCAATGCTTTGCCAAACTCGTCTCGTTGTACCTTTTTCGCCTGCTGATTTTGTTGTTTCTGGGCTTGCCGTTCTTCCTTTTTGTCCTTCTTCTGTTGCTTCCTGTCCGCCCTTACCATGGCTCTGGCGGCTTTGTCGGCGTCGGACTTGGATTGCTTGTCGCAGTGAGAGTCATCGGAGTCTTTGGTGATCTTTTGCTTCTTCATTTTATTCGATACGTTCTTCATGCCCTCTCCCGGCTTTTCTTTGATGATGTCCATGTCCATGTCCATATCTGAGGAGTCCCCACCTTCGAGCTCACGCTTGCGCTTCCGTGCATTCTCGTCCATGATGTCTTTCGCGGACTTGTGGTTCGCCGGATCAAGCTTCGCCCGTTTTGCAGCCTGACGCTCTTCTCTGGTCTGCTTCTTCGTCTTTAGCCATTGTGTCTGGGGAAGCTCAGTTAACAGGCGCGAGTGGAGTGGAGGCGGGACACGACGTACACTCGTGATGCTCTCGTCTTTGCCATAGTAGTCCCTAGCAGGTATCAGGGACATCAAGCCCTCGAAAGCTCGAGCGTGGCTCTTCAATCGTGCCTAGTACGTAGGATTAGTGACACGTAGAGAGGCGGGGCGCCGTGTCGTTGCTTGCCTCGAGATCGTCACCCATGACTGTCGTCAAAAGAGTAAAGAGGGGTTATGTTATCAGTATGCTTGCCGCGGGAATGGCAGGTTGGCAGAAAGGCGCAACAGGGAGCCCTTCAGGTGTAGTGTCGTGTCGTGCCGTGTGCGCTTCGCGTACGCTTGAAGTCAATCGCTTCTAAAATTCAGTGCCAAGAGTTCGGGTGGGTCGTGACCGCCTTTCGAGATGGACCAATCAGCAGGAGGAACCCACCACCCCGCTTCCGCTCTTCGCCCGCCTCGTTCTCAAGCTGTCTACCAGTACCACAGATTCTCCGTCCAACTCTCACTCCGTTGGTCATACGTGGTGCGTGGCAAAGTACCTTGCTTTGTGCTTTGCTTGTTGACGAGGCAACCCATTTACTCTCCAAGAACGCGTATGCACTGCCACTCGCCCTTCAGCTCGCCTTGCCGTATATATGGTCGCTGAGGGACGCTCCCATGGGAAACGACTACGACTCCGTCCTGGTCTAGGCCTCCAGCTACAGCTTAAGTAACGACTGATCTTTGTCTCTGCGACGTCTCGGCTCTCCTATCGTTTGACCCGATGTCTGCACCGGCCATTGAGGCCAGATCACTATCGTCTCTCACAGCCCTTGCTTCCAATCCCCCATCCTACCCGAGAAATCCTACCCACGCGCAGCATGATCCTCTGGTGCTGTACATTGCACGGGTTCCCGGCAGTAGAGGTACGGCTGCCGTCAACGTTCCCAAAGTTTGGAGGTCCTGATTGCATTTAGATGTATTCCTCTCCCCAATGAAACCACGGGAGAAGGTGGTCACGGCAGAGGATATCCAGAACTCGTTATATTTTGTTCATGCGGATCACCCGGAGGACTCCCGCCTGGTCGAACCCCCACCTTCTTTCTGCGAACCGGTGTACCAAGAACAATGCTCGCCACTTCCAGGCCAGCCACAGGCCAATCAAATACAACGAAAAGCCATTCCTGGCGCTTCAACGGCCCCTGGCGTACCAGCAGGTCCGAAGCGAAAGCCCCTTCCGGGAACATTGGCGCCGGTCGACGACTTTCAAAGCAGACAGAACCCTAGTGCCGTAAACTATATGCAGACGTCTTCCACTCTTCTAGCACCGGATCACGCGCCGCGGCGTTCTTTTGACTCTCTCCAATATCAAGCAGAGAATAACAGACCTTCGTTTTCCTCACGAAGACCATCCGATCTACCTTACCCGTCTGGTACCTCTCTTACCCTTATTCGCCGCGACCCGGCTTCCGGGGCGCAATGGAACGTCGCCCGTATTGATGATCCTCAGAATTTGGACGTGTCATCTTCAGCATTGAACAACCCACCGAAGAAACAGACCGGAGCTCCACTGTTTATCGAAATTACCAACCCAGGATATTCCAAGTTCTTACGCTCCGGACCAGTGGAAATACCATCACTAGCGGACTGTGACAGCAATTTGTCAGTGACTTCCTCGAACCTGGCTAGCGGGCCTCGAGTGAATGTACCTAGGCCTCCCCAAGCTACACCAGTGAAGGAGAGCAAAACATTCCGTCGTCGGCTATGGATGGAGGGGTCTAAGTACGCAAACGGAGGTTTTGGTCACCGGAGACTCGATTCTTATGATTCTCATGCATCTACTGGAAGCCCTCGCAATAGCTCCGAGGATCGGCAGCGCGAAAGAGCATCCATGGACATTCAGCCTCCGGAAACACCATCATTTCTCTCTCGTGACAATCAGTCGTACAGCACAATCCAGATCTCAAACAAACAGTCGACCTTTCGTGGGTATGTGTTCATGAGCCCCTGGAACGGCCGTTGTGAGTTTATCACTGGCGCCGGGGGAGGATCTTTGAGGGTAAGTGCTCTATCATTACTTTCAATCGACGTTAGACTCACGAATGCATAGTGCCAACACTTGGTTCCAGGCTTGCAAGGAGCACCTCCTGTTGCGATGACTGTCAGCGAGTTAAGGTTCAACTTACCAACCAGTATAAAGGCGACGACACCAAGAGGCGAGGAATCCTCGAAGAGGCCATCCTTTTTCCACCGACCGCGACATAGTCGCCAAAGTTCTGCGGTCTCGGATTCACGTCTTGGTAGCACTGAAATCATTAGTAACTCGCTCGACCGACTGGACTTGTCCCTTGGTCAAGAGTTTGCAGGAGGTGGGTTTGGTGGGAAACAAGCGAAGCTGGGAAAACTCATCATCGAAGACGAAGGTTTGAAGATGGTAGATCTTCTAGTAGCTGCGAATATAGCATTGTGGTGGAGAGCCTACGAGAAGAGGGACACGAAAGTCAACCCCGATCGTGGTGGGAGCTTTTAGATGCTGTGATAGCTAAGCTCTGAGACAAAGGTAACTACTAGTATTTTGTTCATGAGTCGAGCGCCCTTGGAAAGTTCTTCGCTACGGCAGTTATCTCGGTACCTTCTGCATGTATGTATTATCTCAACGAGCAACGCAGCAGTCTGTATCCCTAGACAGTATCAATTTAGGGATGGTGTTGCCGGTCGTGAAAGTCCGCAGGAAAGGCGAGCCTCTTGTTTCGGACTGGATATTATCATTCGGTAGTAGTGAAATCTTTCCCTCCTATTTGCCGTATTAGTTGGCTCGGCAAGCGCTGTCCTGCCTAATGTGATGAGCCCACCGGCTCGCTGTTTTGGGTTTCTGAATACGGATGTCCTTCTGATTTAGCCCATCTAAAAAACCCGCACATATCGCCGCCATTTGACCCAAGGTATATATTCCGTGTTCAACTTAGCACTTAATCGTAGCCCGGTTGTTGAAAGCAATTACGGCTAGAGCAATCCCAATATAAATACAGAGGTATGCGCTCCCATTCACAAGGAACAGTTAGGCGCCGCCCCAATTGCATGTCATATTGGGGCATTCGATACACTATAATATACACATATTGGCTAGCCGCAAGCAAATTTTTGTACTTAAACAGGGGCCGTAATCCAGAATGTCAACCAGCTATGGGGCAGGTTTTCGACGCCACACTGCGCCCCCGTCTCGAATGATGTCGATCTCAGTGATGCAGTCGGCCTCGGAGGCAAATTTGCCGCACTTAGAGTAGAGGGGCTATTTGAAGCACATCAGGCTGTAGGCAGCGGTGATTTTACTACAAGCAGAGACTTTTCCACGGGGGAGAAGAGAGCGTCAACAAACAATCTTAAAGGGCAAAGAAATAGCTTCCGTCCAAGCTGCTCATGAGAACCTCATCATTGAGAACGACAGCGACCGCGAATTTCTCTTCAGAATCACTAGTCATTCAAAACGCAGTCCAAAAGCTATGTATCCTCGAAGTTCATCTTGATGCCGAGCTCAATGCTCATCAGGAAAATGTTCTCGCTGCCGCACTCAATATGTTACGGGAAAGGGAAGACTGGAAAGTGACTTCGAGGCAACTATCGACCGGTCACTTCGTCTTGGTCCTGGGACTGCAACCACCGAGATGCCTTCAGAGTTGACAAGAGGTCAGCATGCGACGCCAGGTCTAGACAAATTGGGCGAGCTCCCTTCGAGCAAGTACGGCGCCAACCCCCCTTCGACTCATGGCGCCAACATCAAGCCAAAGTTAGGCGGGTGACATGATCTTGTTCTCGTCGATGAGACCACCATGCTTCTAGGCCACCTCGTAGATGCCAATGAGGATGATACGAATCTCAAAGCAGCGGTTGCGGTGTCAACTGGCAATCGTCACGAAGGGCGCATCTGGGATGAATAAATCAAGGCTTTCGATGACCGGCGGATGACTGAACGTCGGCCTTGTAAGAGTAGGAAGTATAAGCTTGGGCCTAGCGTTAGGAGCCAGTTAGGCGATCTCCAGGCTTCCTCCCAACTAGCTTCATCGGGGTTGTCACTTCAGGACATGGTCCAAACTAGGGCAAAGAAGCTGGCTCCTGCCTCCGGCTTGGACAAAGAAGGAGATTTTGTGGAAATGGGATACAATATCTAAACCATCGTAGGGAGTAAGGCACTATCATCCTTTACAGCGCATGTCTCATGAGGCAGCCTTAATACATAGTTGCCCAATATAGGGGTCAACTTTAATTACTAGAGGTTGACGGTCTTTGCCATGTAGGGCTCTCACAACTCTTGCATATGCACCTGTAGTCGCCAAGGTCATTCCGCTATAAGCCCCTGTAGATTGGTAAAGCGACGTGAACATCACCAGATTGTCTTTTGCATAAGATGGTTCGAGTGTACAATTGCTCCGGGTTGACGGCACGTCTCTTTAGCATTGGAAGGATACAACTCTCTTGTGTTTTTGTACATGGTACGTACGCAATATGTCCCGGGGTGCTCGAAGACTTATCTAGCATAGATGCAATTGGCTGCACAAAATTGAGCGAGGAACATCAGTTATCCACACGCTGGCTATCCCTGGTCGTTGTTCACATTCGTGTTTTCTAGATTATGGCATCATGGTCTGGGGGGGGGGGGGGGGGGGGGGGGGGGGGGGGGGGGGGGGGGGGGGGGGGGGGGGGGGGGGGGGGGGGGGGGGGG
>JASJFT010000382.1:0-22995 GCA_030770425.1 Darksidea phi | reverse complement strand
TTTAATATTAGAGATAATCTAGTGAGAAATCCAGATTGCTATATAGGTTTCTGATAGCCTTTAATAGATAATATAACTAAAAGATTTTTAATATTAGAGATAATCTAGTAAGAAATCTAGATTGCTATATAGATTTCTAATAGCCTTTAATAGATAATATAACTAAAAGATTTTTAATATTAGAGATAATCTAGTAAGAAATCTAGATTGCTATATAGATTTCTAATAGCCTTTAATAGATAATATAACCAAAAGATTTTTTAATATTAGAGATAATCTAGTAAGAAATCTAGATTGCTATATAGGTTTCTAATAGCCTTTAATAGATAATATAACTAAAAGATTTTTAATATTAGAGATAATCTAGTAAGAAATCTAGATTGCTATATAGGTTTCTGATAGCCTTTAATAGATAATACAACTAAAAGATTTTTAATATCAGAGATAATCTAGTGAGAAATCCAGATTGCTATATAGGTTTCTGATAGCCTTTAATAGATAATACAACCAAAAGGTTATTTGATGTAAGGGATAATTGAATTAGGAATTACGGATTGCTATGTAGCTTTCTGCTAGCACAGTGTACACCCTCACCAAACATGCTTTCGTTCCCGTTCCCTCCTCGATGACAATACTCAATCCACCTAATAGAAAGTCCCTTGATTGACAGTTCTCAGCTCATGGCCGGTTGGATTGCGCCAGTAGTGCGACACTGCTTCCTAGGTAGATTGGCCGCTGCCTGCATCGATGAGCCCTGCGGCTTCCAAATCCGAGATAACCGTGTAGATCCAGAATCTGCATCCTCCCCACTCCTCGGTGAATTTGTACTTGTCTCTTCCCTTCGAATTGATGGCGTCTATGATGGTCTGCACCGTGGCGTGGGCTTTGGGTCCGAATGAGAGGGTTTTCTTGGAATTCCGGGGGACCACTTTCCCCTTATAAGCAAGCTCTATCTTGCCTCTCAGTCCGTCCGAACCATATCCCGGAATCATGTCGAGCCTGACGGAACCGCCACCGACGAGTTGGAGGAAAGTGGCCCAGTGATTGGTTGGGGGGATCCCTTCCCTGTCACCCTCGTTTTTCTCATTGATGTACGCGCAAATATGTATGACGACCACCTGGGACTGGAGTTTTTCGTTCGGGAGCTCGTCCGTGTCGTAGTTATCCATTGTTGGAAGTAAAGTATATTGTAAGAAGTGATGAGGTTGATGAATGTTGGTGTAAGAGATGTGGATTGGTTCAGGCAGAAGGCCTTGCCTATATAGATACTAGCGCTAGCACGGACCCCAAACAGTGGCCGCACGCCACTTCCACCAACAGAGGTGAGAGGGAAGGGAAGAATGAGCGCTTTCTTGGCGAGCTGCGCCGCATCGCCAGGCAACCATGGGCGTCAAAGAAGCGCGTTTTCCGTATACAGTCTACATGAGTATATCGGACGGTGTATTTAGGTAAGCCTTTTTTTTTTTCTGAGAAAAAGCTGCACTGCGCAACTATGCATGGTATGGGGGCTTTTATACTCTAATGATAAACTGTATATATCTGAAGACCAGCACTGAAATTTCAACCTGCACATGAAAAAAAAGTAGAACGCTTGACGTCGGCCAGCCGTGGAACAGTGGGCAGCCAACACTGGCTTTATCCGACACGAGCCTCAACACGACCTAGAGGAAGGAGGGTGGGGTGCAGGAGAGGGGGACTGCTGGAACCAAGGTATACGAACCAAGGGAGCAGCGCTCATCAAGTATGGGAGGTAGGTAAGCTTATAGAAATTTTTCTTTCTGAGTATATAGAGTATTATAGTATAGTTATACAGTGTATAAAAACGCGGTATTGATATTTGTTTTTGATTTGTACAGTGGGAATCTCTTTTGTAAGGTTCGCACGAAACACAGTAAGAGTTTGTACACAGTAGAGGTGCTATACCACGTTGCTTATAACGCCTCGTGCAAACACACTTCGGAGGCCGCTAACCCCCAAATTTAGCATATTCCTGCTTGTTTACGACACAGCGCGTCTAGCTGGGCCCCCCTTTGCCAAGAGCTCGAAACGGCGCCCGGCGGAGAAGCGTGTGAACCTTGAGAGTATTTGTTTCAGTACGCTCGTCTCTTGCTCATACCGCCCAGCCGCGATCCTAGAGAACAGACTCCACCGTAATCGCGCAAACATATCCCAGTCCTGCGGCACCTGAAAATTCCGCATGGCCGCATACTCGAAATAGATCGGGTAAAACCCGGCCATATCCCAATCTAGAAGACAAAGGTGCCAAGAAGAGTCAATGACGAGAATGTTTCGAGGTGCAAGGTCGTGATGAGTGAATACAAAAGGCTGGACCACGGGGGGTACGTAGATCTTAGGATCTACCACCAAGGGTTGAGTTGCAGCAGCCATCGCACTTCGTATCCCTTTAAAATGGGTCCAGAATCGCAAGAAAGACGCCATGTGTTCTGGCCTTGCTCTAGCGGGAAGACCAAAGCGGTCTCCTAAATAGAACGACCTGCACTCGCCCGTTGCTAGCGATCCTGCAGTCGATGAAGTTACCGACCTGAGACATCTAACGGAATGGCGAAGTTGTAGGGCCAGCTTAATAGTCGTAAACCAGCCAAGCTCCTTCCATGCCTCTTCTAAGGTGGGCCCTTGGATACGCTCCATTATACAGTATGTGTCCATCTCATAGGTAACTATCCTCTTTATCCTAGGAACGCGGACGCCCAGTTGGCGAGCAACATCCGTGGCCTCGACCACATCTTCAATCATAGCGGGGATGTAGTGTTTGGCTAGGAGGGTCGGCGATAAGAGGAATATCCTAGACATGAGCTGTTCGAGTCGGGGCGATGCTCTGACATGATGTACTAGCTCAGCGTCCGAGTACTTCTGAAGTAAGTCGTCACGAAAATCCGAATTCATGTCTAAGTAACAGTTAGATACAACGCAGCTGCTATTTCACGGTGTATGACAACTATACCTTTAGAGAGGGGTGGTAGCTGTTGCTAGAGTAGGATATGTTTAGGAGATTTTGGTATCGGAGCTTCACTTGCCGTTGAACTCGTATCAGGAAAACGGTAATATGAAAGTATTGGCGCAGCTTTAGTTGGGCAGGAAGCAGAGCAGGATGTGGTGTAGGAAGTGAAATAAAAAGTAGTTATTGTGTGTTGAGACTGTCCAAGCAAATAATGCTATTACGTAATCTGGCAATAGCTGGTCAATGCTCTTGGCGTCAACTAGCAACGCAAGCACACCACTCCTTGTAGACGAACATTGTGATCATAAAATGTAACACCAGTACTCGTGCCTATCTTTAAGCCGCTTGGCACTCAGACCAAAGGCACAGCACTGCGAGGTACTAACAAACAAGCACGCAAACACCAAAGTCGCAAAAGGCTAGCATTTAAACAGAAGTAAGACGAATTCATAAAAGACGCAGTAGTAGAACACTACGACTATAATGCCGAGCATGCCTCATATAGTGTTCCACTTTATACGGGATGATGCCATGAATTGATACATATCAACTACGTGAGGACGGAGATGCACCTTCCGACGTCTAGTCACGTTGGTAAACAGAGACTAGAAATAAGAAGTAGCTACTATAATTGAAATAGATCAAGGCGACGGATGTGACCTACAGGGATTGATCCACGCCGGAATAAGATAGGAAAGGATAGTTCCATGTCAAAGCCATCTACGGAAGTCAGATCGGGGTATCAGGTACGGTGCATAAGACAGCCCCTTATGTTCATATTAGAGAGTAGATTAACAGCTATCAATACCATCGCATAGCAATGACACTACAAGAAGCCAAGGCAGATAGTAATGCAAATAACCAAATTCCCTCCCGCGTATACGAATCTAAAACAAGCCATTTGTCCAACCAAACACCATGCAATGCAGTCGTTTCTGACCCCAAACCCACCACCCTACGTATTCGCACTTTTAGGAAGCAAACCACGGATCTTCTTTACCAAATCCTCCACCTTGAACGGCTTGCTTATAATGTCATCCATGCCCGAATCCTTCATACTCCTCGTCTGCGCCTCCCTTACGTTTGCACTTACGCCTAATATGGGCGAGCGTCCCGCCCGGCCCTGCTCTTGCAGTTGGCGGATCTCGACCGTGGCAGTGTTGCCGTCTTTGATAGGCATTTCTTGGTCCATAAGGATGCAGTCGAAGTAGTTCCGTGCACCGGCTCGGTCGGACGGATGAGCGCCGCGCTCGGCGACGGCGTCGACGGCTTCTTGGCCGTTGTTTGCCACATAAACCTTGGGGTATGTTAGAAAGTCTGTTGCGGTAGGCATTGGCATGCGTAATCGAAGAAGCACGTCGTATCAAGAATTTCTTACCTCGAATCCTTTTGATTGTAGTTGCCGCCGAAGCACCTTCTGATTAATGAGGTTGTCTTCTACGAGAAGAAGAGTATTTCGCCTATCCGAGCCGTCTTCGCTTTGCAATTTTGTAAGGGCTTCGGCTTGGGACTCCTGTCTTGTTGATTCACCGGCCTTGCTGCTGAGACCAGGAGAGCTGATGGCACTTATAAACGGATCTTTCTTTTCCTGCACACTGTTCGAAACAGCTTCAGTTTCACTGTAGCGTTCATCATTAGAAGCTTCGGGCCGCGCCTCTGGTCTCAGTTCAGTTGGTGGATTGATAAGACAATCTTTCATACCGATTTCATCATCAACGCCGTGGTGACTTGTCAATGTATGCGGCTTCGGCCGTTGTTCGTTTGGTCTCTCTTTGATGTTTTGCAAGTTTGAATTTGCACGGCTATACGACGGGCGAACGAGTGTATCGCTTGGTGGTGGATTCGAGGAGTCCGAGGCACTGCGAGTGACGAAGGGTGGTCGTCTCCCCTCCGAGGATCCATCTGACTTTCTAACCCGGAAGAACCACCCAAACGTCGAACCCTCATTTTTCTTGCTAGCCACGCCAATGTCTCCGCCATGGAGCTGACACACTATGCCATAGTGAGCGCAGTATAAATTTGGCGGAGTTCTGCCTTACATTTACGCGATATAAAAAGTCCCAAACCGGAGCCGCCGTAGTTTTCTTGCGTCTTTGGGGTCGCTTGTCTAAAGCCAATGGCTATCAGGAGATGTGCTCGTAACGATGTTGGGATACAGCATAACCTACCTAAAGCGTTCAAAAAGTTTGACTTGGTCCTCTGTGCTTATGCCGATGCCTGTGTCTTTCACTGCAACCATTAGATATAAGGAGGGCCCGCAGCCCCAGTCGGCACTGATCGTCGAGTCGAAGTGGAACGAGTCCTTAAAAAAGACATCAGCAACTTGCTCCTTTGCTTCTACATGGTCTTCAGCGACCCGTCCCACCTTGTCCTGGCCAAAGAATATGACATTTGGCGGGTAAGAAGTAGGTCGCTCTATAGAAGCGCCCATAGAAACGGTAATTTTCCTATCGCCCTTTTTCCTCGCCGTGAATTTGATCGCGTTAGTGATCAGATTGACCAATACTATATGGATCAGCAGGGCCATTACTGAAAAGAAGACAGTCTTTACCTTGCTTCATCCTGTTAAGATCAGCAACAACGAAGTCGATCCCTAGGTCGTCGAATGAATGATCCATGGCGTAGTGGAACTGGATGTGTTTCGCCTTGAACTCGGATTGAAAGACTTTGAGGGCTTGGGCGAACTCCCACTTGGGCCGCACCTCTGATGAAAATTAGGCACTCGCTAGGATAAGCAAGGGCAGACCTACCTCTAGGGACCAAGGAGAGCATCATCGAGTCGAGTTTGGAGAATGAGAGTATGTCATCAACCAAGGTATTCTGGTGAGAAACACAGAGCAGGATGGTGTCTGCAGCATCCAAGATGTCCGTGACCTGGTTTTTGGCATCTGCATACGTGTTTCCAATTTCGTGCGCGACTTCTTTTACCTCTTCAGCCAGGTGTAGAACAGCGCTCAGCGGGTTGCGAATCTCATGCGAAACCATGTCGATGAACCTTTCTTGCTGCTCCTTTCGCTCTCGGGCCTCTGTTGCAGCCTTTTCTTGGGCGAGTTGAGCTTGCTTAATGGAGGTGACATCAACAACGGCGCAAATGAATCCGGCTTCGGGTTCCTCGCTGAGGGGCCTGACGAGGAACATTCTCCACTCGCCGTCGTCGCCTTTTGGGTCGGCTGCGCAGCGGAACTCGATCCGGAGCTCTTCTCGGTCGCGGAATGCCTGGCGGTAGGCAGACATGACGCGCTCGTAGTCTTCCGCATGGATGCTCTCCGGCCAGGCACGGAATTCATTCTGGCCTTTGTTGGTGGTCAGCCTGAAAAAGCCATCGTTCACAAATACCGCCTCGGCGTCCTTGTCCAGAATGGCGAGTCCGTTGGGCAGCAGTTCGGCGAATTTGGAGAATAGCTGTGTCGACTGGGAGTCGGCTGCAATCTTGTGGGGCAGCGAAGTGCTGTTGCCCTGGCTTTCGTAGTCGATCGTCTTGTGCGCCGGATGCTTCGAAGTGAGCTCGTCAAGCCCTGCCAAAGGCATGTACTTTTCTGGCGGTACGCTCTCCATGAGCTGGGCGAGGACACCTTGGCGTGTTCCATTCTCATCGAGTATGGTACTGAGGGTGATCTGCGCATCCGGACGGTGGTCGGGCGTGTGCTTCAGGAAGAACCGGCATGCTAGATGGCATTAGCCTACCGTACTCGCACGCGGGTAGCGTGAAGGCAGCTTACCTACCTTGCACGTGCGCCCTCGGAGGGCGGCCCTCAGCGAGCTGAGCGCTTCGTCCGAGTACGTGTCATCGGGGGTCGAGCCCTGGCCATCCAGATCGCCCCTCGCCCTGCCCCACGCGAGGTTGTGAATGATGGAGAGGCTGCTGCCCCAGAAGATGGCGGCGCAGTGCGGGATTGGGAGGATACAGGTGTTGACGAGGCATGTGAGGGCGGCGGGCCAGGAATCACGAGGCCCAAGCTGGGTGCGAGACCTGAGGCTCTGTGAGCGAAGGGGTGCATAGCAGAGGCAGAGGGACCCACCAGTCCTCGCGCGCGAGGCTTTCGGAGTTCAGGTCGAAAATAGGGAGCCCACTGGCCGTCAGCTTGTCGAGATTCTCCATGGCGCTTCTCTGGGCGCTGAGGGGTCGTGGTTGCGCGCAGTCTGCCTTCGTGGGGCCGCCTCGCGAGCATCGAAGTGTTTGTAGCGAACCGCTATGGATGGTTACGTCATAGCACTTCGCCTTTCATGTCGAACGACGCCGTTTTTCGCTGTGCCTGGCAGCTCGGCGTGCGCCGAGGGTCGCGTGGACGGGAACCCACTAGAAGAGCAATCGCCATGCAAATCCGACGTTCCAGACGTAAGACGATGCAACGCCCCCCTCGCTGCCATGGCCGTCGATCGGCGCGGAAAGCGGGGCCAAGACCAAACGGGGCCAGCCTCCATCGCCCCACCTCTCCCTTCACTACTCCTCCACCTCTCCTTCACCTTGCCGGGGGACTGCTCAAAGCAGGACGCCCACCATCATGCCTGCATTCATTGACCTCACCCCCGAGTTGCTCGGACTAATCCTGTCCTACTTGAAACCGCACGACGTCATCAGCTTTGGCCGCACGTGCCGTCGTGCCAAGGAATACATCTGCCCTAACAATCAAATCTTGTGGAAGGCTGCCTTTCTCCACGTCTTTGACCATCCGAAGCACGTCTGGGAATCACTGACGCCTACCGCTCGCGTCGCAAATCGTCCTCGTGAAGATACATGGGACTGGCACCGCGAACTCCGTCGACGCTGTGTCGCCTTTCACGCTGTCTGCCAATACGATGCAGACCCCCCTCTTAACGTAGAAGATGTAGTCACTGCCCTGCTCGATGTGAGCGAGGCGGCATCGTACACGAACGTTGCCGAAGGCAAAAGCCCGGAATCTCTGTCCCTGAATGTAAATTTCCTCGAGGACCTCCAGCAGCGGGCTCCGAACTTTGACCGCATCGTGCACGACTACCATGAAGTTGCGGAGTTTCTGACTATGGACAAGCCCCCTATATGGGCTAGTCGCTTCCATGTAAGCTCTCTAGACTAGCAGCATTCGACGCCCCCGTTGACACCTATCGCCAGATCGTATATGGCCCGACGGAAAAAGAAGGAGAATCCATGCGATCAAAAGCTGCTGCGAGGGCTCTGGTATACGATCGGAGTGTGATGCGTGGCGCAGCCGAATATGGACCATTCTGTAATGACGCCACGGACTGGCAGATCGTGGAGGCCATTAGCTCACTGGTGCACCGCATCTTGAACACCAAACTGGAGAAGTACCATTTGCGTCATTCAGGATTTGCAATCAATGTTCCTCGTGCATTGCCACTCAATTTTAGTATTCCAGAGGACTGGGCTGGCGTTACAGGCCCATGGCTAGGAAGCTGTGCATTTCTGGTTCGCAATAACCTGGTTCGAGACGGCTTCGATAACTACCGAGAGTTCCCGTGGATCCTGGGCGACCGGGAAGAGACGTGCGGCGACCCCACGCGACTACTCTTGTTTATTGTCGACCCGCAAGAGGTGAGGCAGGACCACAGGCTCCAAACAAATCTTCCGTATTGCAAGGACCTTCCGATGCTTTTCTTTAGGGGCACTTCTACTGGTGGACCGACAGCCCCGTCATATGAGGTAAGAGGGTTTGTTTGTCTTGTTCCTGGCGGACGGGAAGTCCGCTGGCGCCTTATCATCAGGTAAATTCGAATCCACTCACAATCGGATGGGAAATTAAGAAGTGTTTTAGGTATGCTGACCAAGACTGCTGGCGGCTAGAAGGCGTGCAGCCAGGCGGCGTACGGTCAGGTCCGATCTATGGTCTGTGGACGCACGTGGATTATCAGGCGGGACCTATAGCGCCATTCTATTACTGCCCGCTCGAGCTTTGCCAGCCTTCTGGCAAGGGTAGGAAATCTTTCGATATATTCAACTCAAACTATTAAACATTTGAAACACCTCTGGGGATTATTAACGCCTACAGCTTGCGTCGCAAACTGTGTTGGTAAAAATTCGTAGGATTAGCGTCACGTACTTTGCTTCACGGGTCAATAACCTTTCCTTAGCAACTTCATCGGTCAGATGAAATATAACAATAACTTCGTTAAAAAAAATATCTAGCTTGATCATCACATAAGCCGCTTTCTCCACTTGCTTTACCTTCTCAATCAGGCGCGTACTTTCCGGCCTGTTCCCTAGCAAACCCGAGGACAAGCCATTCTTGTAGCAATCCCTGGAAAAACCAAACTTTAAAGCTATTGCCCAATGCCTGAACGTTCTATTCACCAAGAACAAGAACTACACCACGCTCTGAAAGGGTTGCTCAAACTTAAGCCTCGTTCAGACATTATAACATGTTATTAAGCGCGTTTAGTGCTCACCTTATTAATGTCTTTCCTTATATACGGTATTGGTCCGATGGCTCGATACCTGGAGGATTTTGTCTTAAAATGGAGTCTCTAAGCCAGCAATTTCTTGGTACCGGAAAGTTTTCGATCTGTATTCATTACATGATCTTTGCTAGTTGTTTAATACATTTCTATAATCCGGCTTTACCTTGGCTTGACCTTTACCCTGTTTTT
Organism: Darksidea phi; assembly: GCA_030770425.1. Taxonomy (NCBI): domain Eukaryota; kingdom Fungi; phylum Ascomycota; class Dothideomycetes; order Pleosporales; family Lentitheciaceae; genus Darksidea; species Darksidea phi. The sequence continues at coordinate 13,454 of JASJFT010000382.1, read as the reverse complement.
CTGCCTGATCTGCTATACATGGTAGATCTGTGCCTACTACCCTATTATACTATTCCTTAGCGTCGGCGTGAAGGCAAGCTATAAGATTATAACCGCTCAACATCATGGCACGCGCCACGCCCTCTCTAAGGCTCTGGTCGTTGCATTAAAAACACCCCGGGGATCATCATTGGCGCCCGATATTCTGGTCGTGTCTCGCCAGCATTCTTCACTTTCAGCAGAGCCCATATACGATCTGTCGCCCAGCCTCCTGCCTGCAAAGCAACAACATATCCAGTTACGATTGCTAAGTAATGCAATCCGCTCGCTGTAGAGGACTGCTTATACTGTTCGGTCCATAAGCTCGAGAAGGTGGAAAGCGCGATGTAGAGAAGACCGAATTGGAAGCCCATAATGAGGCTGCACAGTTGTAGCACGGGTTGAGTAACTAGCATCAGGCTCGGGCGTATGAGGGACACCTTGAGCCGACTGACTAGTGTAGGAGCGCTAGATTCGTGTTTGGCGTGATACGGCTCGCTAGCGGACCCACGCAGTCGATCGGCTTTTCTAGTCAACAATGTTTGGCAATGCGTCTCCGGTAAGAAAAAGATGAAGAGTAGGACAATGATGGCGTCGAAGATCTACATAACGTAAAACAGCCATCGCCAATTTACTTCTTGCACCATAATACCGCCGATAATTGGACCAATAGCTGGGCCTAGCAGTGGCAGGAAACCTCGTATAGCCATCGACTTTCCTCGTTCATCAGCGGCCCAGATATCGCTGACGATCGGACCGGAAACCTACTCCTAGTCAACCAAACGAATACGAAACAAAGGGCATTCCTACTGCGAACTCGGCACTCGCACCCAGTCCTACCACCAGTCTACCAGTGATCATGAAACCTCGGTTCTTCGATATACCACACAGTGTGTTCCAAAAAATATACCATGCGCCTCCGGCGATCCAGATCGGCCTACGTCCCCACTTCCGAGCAAGGAGCTAATAACATGGGGCCAAAAGCGAATGCTAGAATATAAATCGAAAGAGCCATCGACGCTTCGGCCTCGGAGATGTGCAGGTCCTCGCTCATAACTGTCAATGCGGGAGCAAGCATTGCACCAGACATGAGCGCTACGAGACCACCAAGACTTGTCAGTAGTGTGGTAAACCATTTTCTGGTCTGAGACTAATTGTACGGGTTTTCGGGGTCTTTACCACCATCCCAGGAAATCTACCAGGATTAGTAGTTGAACCCGGTTCGAGGCTTATTTGGATAACACAAGCTCACAATGATAGTGTCTGGTGGGCGAGAAGTGTGAGGCACCCGGGGCAGCCATAACGTGCACAAAACGAGGAACAAGCCTCGTCCGAAGCCTATATATGCTTGAAGCACGCTCCATTGAGCTGTAGAAATTCTAGTGTCAACGATGGTCAACTTGCATTTCTCCGAGATCCTTTAGGAAGTAGCTTCAAGGAGCTTTCTGCATAGCAACGCGAAGTTGACGACTACTATTGGGCGGGATAACGTCATCTTCTATTACAATTTATTTGATAACTGTCCCAGCTGAGGCACTGGATCCATCTCGGAGCTCTCGGAGCTCTCGGACATGCTTCTGACTATATCCGAAGCTCGCCTTCCAGTTTGGGTTAGCAACCAATGTTTTCTCCGAGATGCCGTCAGATCGAGGCATGGACAGTCGCCTTCTTATACTCGCGGCTCGCAGATGTTAACCGGAAATATGTAGGCTCCGTTCGATTCCTTTGTCCCTCGGCCATACCGGTTTTCGCGATGGAAGATACTTCGGAGATCAGGTCGCGCAAACGAAAACAACGAGCAGTGCTCTCATGCAACGACTGCCGCCGTCGGAAACTCAAATGCGACAGAGAGCTACCATGCAATCGATGTGTTCATGGCGGAGTCGCTGAGAAGTGTTCATATGGAAAGGATGCTCAACCCACCGAAAGTGACCCTACAAACGTTAGCTCTATCAAGCGGGTGCGGAAGTCTTCGCCTCGGCGTGTCCAAACAACCAATACTCCACCAACTGGAAATATCGCCGAGCAGGAGATCCAACTGATATACAGCTCATCGGAGCATACTGGAAAGGACCGAGGCACGGAACTAGAGCAACGATTAGCGTCTTTAGAAGCTCTATTATCGTCACTGCAGAGCAAGTCCGAGCACTATCCCGAACCTAATGCTCGGCCGGAAAATGCACAGATGGATGAGACTTCAGGCGCTTCATCCGTATTGTTCAAAGGCCGAGATTATCGTACGTTCTTTTATGGGCCGACGAATCCGATGATTGTAATTACGCATGTTCGTCTCACTCACCCTAATTGGTATCGTTGCAATTAACGGCCACAGTTCCCTGACCTTCGGCCTTTCATGAAGCGAATATTTGTTGGATCAACACTCCAAAGACTCAAACAAGACTCAAAAGTGCAGGAGTATCGAGCTCGAATGAAAAAGAACTCTAAGCAAATTCTCTCCGTCCCTAGTTTGCGAAGCCTATTGCCGGACAGAGACACAGTTGAGAAGGTCGTCAGAACATATTTTGCAACGTTTGAAACAACTTATCGCATCTTGCACATGCCAACGTTCTTTTCAGCCTACCAAACCTACTGGAATGCGCCTGCTTCTACAAACTCGGAAATGGATGCCATTATACTTGCTATCATGGCATGCACGCTGTGCACCTCTACGCACGAGCCCACCAGATATGGGATGGATGGGTCGATGTTTCGCAGCAAAGCCATCATCTGGATCAAAGCCTGTGAGGCGTGGCTCAGGCGCCAGAGCAACAAGCATAGGACCTTAGCAACACTGCAAGTACGCTGCCTGCGTCTTTTGGCCCTCTCTATCACGTGCCACAAGACGAAAGAGTACTATCAAGAAGTTCAGCAGCACATGGCTTTAATGAGATCTTTTGGGCTGCACAGAGATCCAAGCATCTTGGGTGCCCGCTGCTCGGTGTTTGAGGGTGAGATGAGAAGACGGTTATGGGCAACATCTATGGAGCTGGAGCTACAAGCATCGATCGATAAAGGTAATTCTAGCTTGATCGCTTCCCTATCCATTGAAGTTCTGCTAACCTCCGGTAGGCACGCCTTCTGTTCTCTCCAGCCTTGAGTACGACTGTGCACCGCCCCGCAGCATTATGGATTTCGAGCTCTACAGCGAGATGAAAAACCTTCCGGAATCTCAGCCTGACTATTTGTTCTCAGATGTATCGTACCTGTGCTGCTCCTCGCAGAGTATCTCACTTCGAGTTAGGTTGTGTGCAGTCGCAAACTCTCTTCGCTCGAGCGCCACATTTCAGGATGTATTGCAAGATGAACAAAGCGTCCAAACTGCTCTTGCGCGGATACCAAGATGGAAAGAGTCTCATACGCTGTTAGCATGGACTCTTCTAGATTTGCAACTTCGACAATTCATTGTTATCTTGCATACTCAGCGCGCACTGAACAGCCAGCTTAGGGACAAACCCGAGCATCGATACTCCGTACTAACGGCCCTAGAGGCTTCGGCTGCCTTGATAGACCGACACGTCGAACCTATGGATACGAACAACTTCGCACTTTGTTGTCTCCGATCGGATTACCTTCGCGCATCACTGCTCATCTGCCATATCGCTTACCACGCAAGTCTCGCATCTGGTAAGCTAATTCGTATGCTTCCCAAATCCCCCAGAGCTAAGCGTAATTTGCCCCAGATACCCTCGTTACGCGTGTCGCAAAGACAATATTTGAAGAGACGATGGATAAAGCGTTTCGTTTACTAGAAGAGCGCTCTTTACGGCCCGGCCGCGGCAGCCACCAGTATTGGTATCTAAGCGCCGCTTGCAGCATCGCCAGCATCCATCTCGATCCAGGACGCGCCCAAATCCTGGAGAAGCAGGCTACTGATAGAGTGTGCAAGGTGTTGTACAAGATGCTTTCGTTGCTAGATGAGCCGTTAGAGGAGAACGTGGCGCGGGAGGTCAGTGTTTCCAGCTCATTTTGGGCTGTTTCGGGTATTGATGTTGATCTTCATTAGGTTATGCTCGGAGATGGGCCTTCATCTACGCTTACTCTCGTTCCCAACTCCTCCGAAATGGTGGAAGAGATGCCTCCCAACCTTGCTGATACTCTACTTGATCAACCGCCCCTGCCATCACTTGAAGTTCTTGATGATGGCTTGGCGTCTGCGTGGATGCTCGACGACTTCTGGTTCATGGATGAGATTCCGGCTCTAGAGTTCAATGAAAAGTTTGATCCCCAATTCCTTCAAGATATTTTCCCAAACAATGGCTGAGCATTCACCTGTTGCAGAACACGATAGATCCTTCCCGCACAGCAGCTTGACAGATGCATGCCACACGACGATCATTGGCTGTTACTGGAACTCCTCCCGGGAAATGCAGTCAGGCGGACCTCGTATTTCGGACGCGGTCGCAACCTGAAGCGAGCTCGCTCTCGGCCATCCAACGTGCGTCGATCGCAAACGTCCGATACCCATATTTGCGCAAGCGTGAATCATCGGAGAATATTTCGAAACAACCCCGATAGCTAGGGCATAAGGTGTTGCTTGGTTGCAGGGACATGTTAGGGGTGGCGCAGTGTCACTGTGCAGGCTGAAGATGCTGACGGCGGCCTTTTCGGGGTTGGTGCGGGGTCCGATGTTTGCACCATTGTGCGGTGCTGCGTCACTGGACGATGATTTCGAGCAAGAGGGAGTCGGAAATGAAGAGATATTGAAGGAAAATATAAGACGGGACGTTTACGCTATGTTGGCCCAATGGTCACTTTATTCACGCGGCATTTCAATTCGATTCATCATACGTTTGATACCTCTTGCAACACTTTCATTCAATATCCTACCAACAAAATGCTCGTACAAAACTTTCTTCTCGCTGTTGCGCTCTCAGCAACCGGTCTCGCCATCGATGTTGAAGAGAGTGAGGTTCCATACCAGTGCCGCGATGTCTGCATGGACGTCGTCAAGCTGACCAAGGATTGCGATGTGCAGAACTGTACGTCCTAAGCTTCCCTTACTATGCACTCAAAGATAGAAGGACTAATACATTTGCAGATGGTGCCCACGATGACGCAAACGAGTTGGCGTGCATCTGCAATGCCGCAAACGCGCGCACAATGATCCCTACATGCGAAGCCTGCGTCACACAGTATGACGAAGATGGTGCAGACAACGGTACGTCCTAATCTAATTCTCCAACTTTAGTAGCAACTAAGCTCATACGATATCAAGATGTGACTGAGCTCGTCGCCAAATGTGGCTTCGCCTACGCAACCTACAACACCGCCATGCCGCCCTCCATCTCCACCACTGCCCCCGGCTATAGCCCTCCAGCATCAGCCCTTAAGCCCACAACAACCCCCGGTGCTCCTGTTCCTCCTCAAGAGCAGCCCTCAGGTACGGGCTCTGGTGCCGCCCCTCCTGCGCCTACGGGTGGTTATGGAAATGGCACGACACCTGGTGCACCGGCACCGCCGGTCAACGAGCCGACGGCTACCCCGAGTGATGCGCCCGCGCAGCAGACAGGTAATGCGGCGGCGGTGAACGTTGTTGGTGCGGGCATGTTGGGTATGGGTGTGCTTGGGTGGATGGTTGGTGCAATGTAAGGAACATAGGGTGGGGTTCTGTCACGAATCACATTTTGTGCAGCGTTGTTGCTCTTAGAATAGCTTTGCATTGGGACTATAGATGGGAAGGGGCATTTGGTTTGGCGTTTATTGAGCAAGAAGGTTTATGGCACCTCCTAGCTTTCCTTCGCATACTTGCATACGGGAAGGGTCCGGGGCATTGATTTAGGTAATGGGTCTGGAACCAACCGTCACACTCGCTCTATCAATCTTCAATGAATATACTTTACCAAATCCATTCTGATCCTTAAGACTCCCGCATTGGACTCAAGTGTTACCAAGAACCACATGACCTCCTTACATCAGCGTCGGCCCCAACATCCACGGACATGGACATCCAACACCAAGCTGTCGGACTTTCCTCATTTCAACACACGGTCGGGACGAGCGACTCTGGAGAGTCTTAATAGCTCCGACTTGCGGCGCGTTTTGCCCAACATCGGTGCTGTTATACAAGCCTTTAGTTTTATACTTTTAGTAACATTACACGTGCGATCTAAATGATTTTCGCGTTTCGGTGGCTGGAAGAGCGAGCTGGTTACGATGCTTGGGCTCGACGGTCGTTTTGTGCAGGCTTGCGCTACCTAAATAGTTGGCTATTGAATGCTCATAATGACTAATGTCGTGCCTCTGCAACTGAAGCATGTTATAAGGAAATTGCAAGCACAAGAAGAATGTTCAACCGTAAATCTATGTACACCACCGACACAAGCGAAACTATCACCATGATCGAACGCACACCGACCTCGTCCTAGCAGACCAATTCACATCGAAAACCCACGCCCACCCCCCAGCTACGCTCAACCCCGCAACCAACAAACTCCCCTTCCCCCTCACCATCCTCGTCATTGGCGCAGCACGCGGCATCGGCGCCGGCATTGCATACGCGTATGCCCAAGCCGGCGCTTCAACACTCATACTCACCGGACGCTCCTCCTCCCTCAAAAAACTAGCCGAAGTAGAAGAAAAAGTAAAGCAAATCTCCCCCAAAACAAGAGTCGTATGCGCGCAAGTCGACATCGCAAGCAACGCGGGCGTCGCCTGCTTAGCCGAGAAAATAAAAACTGAGGTTGGCAGATTGGATATCGTAGTCCTGAACTCGGGATACTCAGGCCCCGTCATAACCAAAATGACAGACGGCTCGCCCCGCGGTTTCCAGGACATCTTCGATGTCAATGTGCAGGGCACGTATCTCGCTGCACATCGCCTCATCCCTTTGCTCATCGAGAGCGGGGTTGCGAAGACATTTCTTGTCGTGGGTAGCTTCGCGAGTTGTATTGTGAGAGGCCATATTGCGAATACGGCGTACTGTGTTTCAAGGTTTGCGCAGGTGCGGTTGGTGGAGATGCTGGGCGAGCAGTTTGGGAAAGAGGAGGATGGGGGTGTGCTGAGTGTGGTGGTGCATCCTGGGGCGGTGTTGACCGAGATGGCAGATTTGATTATGCCAGATAGTTGTCGGAAATGAAAGTCTTGCCCCTTTGCTTTTGGGTGTTGGAGTTGAAGCTGACTTTGGGCAGATCTGACCGATGATGTGGGACTCTGTGGCACGTTCCTCGTCTGGTTGTGTCAGGAGAGGAGGACTTGGTTGAATGGGAGGTCGGTGAGCGCGAAGTGGGATGTTAATGCGTTGGCGGAGAAGAGGGGGAATATTGAGGAGGAAGATTTACTTAAGTTTGGGTTTAGGGTTGGAACGGTTGCTGCCATGTAGTTTGCTAGTCGCTTCATTTTGTAGGTTGAAGTTCTAGTGGTAATGCGTTCCCCCCTTAGTTAGATTACATCGCGATCGGGAGAAGGTACAGTGACGCATGCGAGAGCGGATACGCAGGGGGAACAGTGTAACGGGTACCTCTTCGTTCTTCTACAGATCATACCCATGCCCAGCAGTCTTGAGATACTGGATTCCTTCATTTGTTAACCTGTACAACGAAGCGTTTGTGTGGATTGCGGTGCTGTTTACTTCTTGTTCCTTGCTCGTTGCAATATTTCTTTCCCCAGCATAATGACAATCTCCACATCTATAGCCTTTCCAACTGCAGCTTCCGTCCAGTCATCAGAACATAACAAATCTGTTTGGGGTAGTTCAATCAAAGTCTTCACGACCTCGCGATAACCCCTGAGAGCGGCTATCATCAGTGGCGTCTGATTGTTGGCATTGCGCGCATTAACATCCACGTCGGATCGTCTAGAAAGATATAAAACGCCGTGAACGAAGCCAATACTTGCTGCAAAAAATAGAGGTGTCTGTCCGATATCGTCCTTTTCGTCAATGATGGCGCTTGCCTCATCACCGATTGCCTTGATGATGCCGATGTTCTTGTCGCGAATTGCCTGCTCGAGAATACGCCTCACCCACGGCAACGCTGGCTTCGGTTCTGTCTTCAGCAAATACCTGAAGATTCGTTCACTGCCACGGGACGCAACTGCGTATATTTCCGCAACGTTTAGCAGATTTGTGTCACCTCTAACCAGTACGTCCATAGCCATGTAATGTTCGTTCTGTACGGCGTAGTACAGGGGAGAGCGTCCTAAGTAATCATTTTCGACATAACGGTCCTCTAGAGAGAGAAGTAGCTGACAGATTGCGCCCGACCCTCCTGCGGCTGCGTAGTGCAACGGTGAGGCGCCACTCGCAGTAGCGCTGCGTGGTGATGCGCCTAAGGCCAGTAGATTTTCCACGACCCGGATGATTCCGCGTTGGCAAGCCGCATGCAAAGCCGAACGACCCAGTAAATCTTTTTCGTTGATTCTACATGCAATCCTCGTTCTTTCCTCGTCGGTAATACCCCGGTCCCAGTCGCTTTCAAGATGGAATTCGAGCATGGACAAAAGGTGATTAGCGCCTAAGGAATCGAGCTGGCGCAACAGTGCACCTCGACCTAGACAATCCATTGTCTCTCCGTTGAGCCCTAGAATTCTGTACTTCATCGGCAGCCTGGTTGCAAGGTCGTATGGCAAGAAGGTTGCACATCGCTTCATCGACGGTGGTAAAGTTTCCCACAGCCCTAGTTTTAACAACACATCTCTCGCCCGGGAGTGGACCTTCACCGAGATCTCTCTGATTGTTTCATCGAGCCCGATTCTAGCCTCCTGAAGCCGGCCATATATCCGCGGCAGGGACAGGGACCAGGAGGTGGGATAGGCGCGAATATTTTCGATCTGGTGCGCATAGATCAGATACTGACTCGCAAAATCGCCTCCTCCGAGAAGATTATGGAAGTTGAGCTCATCTTCTATCCCCTCTATTTCATCAGATTCGGGCATGCAAGGGACGACGGGCTTGACCGGGACGAGATGTGCAATGAATGTTGAGAGCACCACAGAAACATTGTTGTATTGGGAGAACTTCACAAGTTCTCTCGCGTCGTTGAACACAATACGGTCAAGGCTTGCCATGAGTGCCTCAAACCTGAAGTAATTAACTTCCAACTCATTCAGTATAAGTATTGCTGATCCAGCAAGGCGGAAATGTTCCATAGTTTGCGCTCTCAATATCCGGAGGCAGTCCAATGCACGAGTCATAATTGTGCGATAGCTCGCGAGAAATATCCTACAAAGATCTTAGTCTGACGAATCACTGGAGTAAGCATGTCCTCACTCACCAATCCTGGAGGTCTAGACCAGAACCCAATAGCACGTTAGAAGTTTCAGGTTTTGGTTGGGTAACAATGGTTTCAGTTCGCCTTGACTTGCGTGATGCACGTTTGCCTTCGGAGCATGGAAGCTCTTTGTCGATGCAGCGGTTGCACTTCTGACCCGGTTCACGCTCGACAGGTAGACACTGGCTTGTCAGTCTTCGCACATTACGTAAGTGAATCTATTGCATACTTTTTGCTTGTCCTTCCGGCAATCGTCGCATTTCACCATATCGAGCCGGCGCCTTTTTCGTACGACGTGCTCGTAGGGCATTGCACTTTGCTGAGCTGAATGAACGTCTGCATTTGACATCGAATTTGATACATTCGATAGGGACCTAGGGTACGGGGACGTGAAGAGGTCGGCATTTGACATCGAATTTGATCCATTCGGTAGGAACCTAGGGTACGGGAACAGGACGTGGTCGGCGTTTAGATATGACAGTGAAGAGAAATCGGAGCCGCCAGTAGTCTGAGTAGGGGCTGAGTCCAAGGCTGAAGGGGTGGGAAGCAAGCGATTTTGACTCATCGCGAAAGCTTTGAGTGACAGAAAGACACCATTAGAGCGTAGAGGTAGGCGTTGCGTGTTGGAGATATACCCGTCCGGTGTACGCCAAAGATGTCGCTGAGTGCGGTGAGTGCGGTGAGTGCGAAGGTGCGCGATAGGCTGAACATATATTTCGAGCTAGCAACTGCAGCCTAGCGTATGCGAGAGGGGTGCGAAGGTGCGTGATAGGCGGAATGTAAAGGGACCAATGACGTTCGTCAGGGTCAACCGAGTAGAATAAGTGCGAAACTGCGCGATAGGCTGAGGCTTTCAGCATGCATACGCCTAGTGCGAAGGCGCGCGTAATGGGTTGAACAAGCGAGGCTGAATGAATATGGCTGACGCCGACAACACAGCATTTCGTAAGCGGGCATGTAAACATCTTCGTCTAAAAGGATCAGGGTTCTCGTGACTGGCCGTTACGATCATTGTAGCCACTTACAGTTCTCTTCTTGCTGAAGGGCCACCGCGCTCGTTCACGCTGTCGAACGCGCGAATTGTGTAAAATGGTATGATCAACGCTTTTGTGTAACTCGGGTAAAGGACAGTACCTAATTGTATAGTTTTTGGATTCTAACTTTATACTCCCTGTGTGCTAAAAAATATATAATAGTTCTCTCCTGTTATGCGTTACCTTTTGATCCGCGCCCCATGCCGTGAGCTTACATCTGAGTCGAAAGAGGAAAGACATTAAATGAAACTATGAGCGTCACACTGCCGGTATAACCGACGTCAACTTCACCGTACTATTGAAGTTAGGCGTGGCTAACCTTGACAAGGAAAGAAGACTAGCAATACAAGTTTGAGCATGCGTGAGGATGGGTTTTAGATTTTCGTTATCGAATAGCCCACCTTGTAGTGTGGATACGCCGGCGACGACGGTTAGTGAGGAGTCTGATGGGGAAGAGGTGAGTAGGAGGAAGAACCAGACGTTTGACGTGCACTTAAGGTACCTGTATTGTACCTGGTCTGGCAGTACGACTGATGAGAAGGAGGAATTTTACAGGAGGCTTTTGGAATTGGTACCGCCGGAAACCGAGGTTTTTGGTGAGAAGGAGTATCATCAGAATGGAATCCCGCATTACCACACAGTAATGCGGTTTCTGGCAAGGCTTCATTGGCCTAATGCTCAAGAGAATCTGATGATGGTTATCGAGGATGAGATGGTGGAGGAGTTTGGGCGACGTGTGGATACGGAGGCGACTCCAAAAATCAAGCCTAACACTCAACAAGGCGCTTCTCAAATTCTGAACAGAGGACCACAACCTGGAGCTGGCCAGAGCGAGAACTTAGGTGGCGGTTTCAATCAACCACAGCAAAATGCATGGCGGAATAGGAGTCCAAGTAACGGCTCTGAACAAAGCCCAGGCATGCAATAGGTCAGCAACAACATTAACAGCAATCTCACATAACCGAAGGATTAGAAGTTGTGAGAACAGAAGGCATTCCCCATGTTCACCGTTCCGTGAACGGACTCATGATCGATGACCCGCGGGCGAAGCACAAAGATCAGAGATCCCAAGGTAAGGGAAGGCCCGCGTGCACCAGATCGCAGAGGAGCTCCCCGAGGAGTAGGCGGTAGGTAGTAGGCTGGACGCAGAACCAGGTGTATATTGAATGAGCATTTCAAGGAGGTTCGTTCATGCGACTGGAATGAGTGGTTAGTCTATCTTGCTGTAGTCAGTGTAGAACCGATGCTGTATACATGCTCGGGATTGACACAGGTACTATTAGAATCACGTTGCTACTTGATACCCGACTCTTTTGCTGAAACGGTAATCTATAGCAACTGCTGAAGGTTACGCGTAATCATTTATTTCTACTACGGTGCGGATTGAATTGAAGGATTAACCGATAAAAGTTAATGATGGCTATCAATACGTCATATCACCATGCAGTGAGTGAGAGTGCGTCAATATGTACCACGTACCCATACTCTTCCATACCCCAGCACTTTCTGATCCATTCATCAGCGCCTCGACATCGACACTTATTGATCACGAGCTTGGAGCCTCATATAACTTCTTCCACAACCTTGGGTGCTTACTTCTACCGCCCCATGCCACAGCGCCAAAGAGTTCTGTCAAAAAGCACACAGTAACCACGATGGGTTGCGGTTTCTCATCAAGCAAACGCCCACCTCGCCTAATCTATCGTTCCGAAGGGCACCTGGCCAGTGCCGACGGTCGCCATGTCTTCAACCCTGTAGCCCCAGGAGCAACACGAGAGGACATTGTCGCTGGAAGAGCACGATCCGCCAGCCAACCTGTGAACGACCCTCCAGATCCCAACCAGCAAGGTGGACCTCCCTTTTCAAGACAAGCTTGGCGCCGGAGTCGGAACCGACGGCGTGGATGTGGGTTCGCCCAGGGCCAACAACACTTTGGTAGCCAGGGACAACGAGCTTTTCAGCAGAATGCTGGTGGAAGTAACTTCTCTGCCACCCAATCCGCCCGTAAAACGAAACTCGGCGGAAAGCCTTTCCCCGAAGTCGATCATCACTTTCATCAAAACGCGGGACCAAGAGGGGCAGGACCATCGCCTCCAACTCGACATCGCTCGACCCGTGAGCATGAGCCTTCTCATAAGAATAATCAGCATAACGACCGGGGAAATGATCGGCGCAGCCGTGATGGCGGACAGGGAGCCAGGTTCCGAGGAGCTGGAGAAGGAAATCCGCTTGATGGGCGGGGCAATCGATCGCGCCGCAATTGGGCGGCGCCGAGACAGAGGGCGAAGAGGAGTCGGATGGAGCCTGAGACGGTGTATGAATGATGTAAATGGATGAAGATAGTTAGTGTGCCGTGTTTAATGTTCCGCCATGATTGACACGGAAGGCTAAAGTGCCTTCACAACGTCTCTATCAGTGCTAAGCGTGACTATAAGTGTGAAGAGTATATGTGATTCTCCCCGGTATTCAGTGAATAGTGTACATCCACTCCGCTGTGACATTGAAGTTACGGCGTCCCCTGCTACGACCGTCTCCTTAGCCTGATAGAGTCAGCGTGACAAGAGCCATATCCAACTGCATTAGCTACAGCTTGCGCCCTTCTTTCGAAGGCATTATCAGTCTTTGAATAAGTATTGGGTTGGCTTTATATAGTGGGAGACTTCTTTGTAAGGTCGTACAGCAGATTTATATGCGAAAGTCGCAACGACTGTAACCCCCTTTAGTTTCAACAACCTTCTTGCGTTTTAACGTATTCGGGACGAAATACCTTTGTATATGACCTTTTTGAGCTATTCAGCGAGTTTGACGACGCGAAGGTTGCTACTCATTCGATAATTACAACACGTTCCAGCTCGTGCATACAACAAGTCACATTTCATTAGCACACCCAGACACTCCGCCCTCCGTTCTTACGCCCCCCTCAGAAATCAGCAAAACATCATCCATAACCTCCTTCCTCCCCACCCCAAACAGCCGAAAGTTCTCCATCTTGGATGGCGTGGTAGATTTTGAGCAGCGCTGAGGTGTTGGCGTAGGGCGTGGTGTGGTGGTCCGTGTGGCAGGCGTGCTGGATTTCAGAGGCGAGGGCGAGCATGGAGGGGGTGGTGTTTTCGTGGAGGGGGTGGTGTTTTCGTGGAGGGGGTTTTATTTTCGTGGAGGGTAAAAGATTAGCTTGGACGTGATATATTTTTCGTAG
>JASJFT010000381.1:0-23465 GCA_030770425.1 Darksidea phi | reverse complement strand
ACTACTACTACTAAAGATATAGCTACTCTCTACTATATATATATATAGTAAGTCTTTAGTCCCCTATATACTATAGTCTTAGATTAAGATTTATAGTTTATATTAGACTTTATAAAAGAATTATATAGACTCGTAGAAATTAGCTAGTTATTATCTACGGCCTACTACCTATAGACCGATAGTAATATAGAAGTTTTTAATTAATAGCTAGACTAACGATTATACTCCTTTATAAACTTCTATTAGAATAACTAGTCCGATCTTCTATCTAGTATAAACTAGGCCTAGGTAATTCTTCTATACGATACGACGGGATTTTCCCTATTTAAGATCGAATTTAGCTATAAGGCTTATTACTATTAGGACTAGTAAGAACGCGTCCGTAAATCCTCCGAATTACCGGACGATATAACTACGTAGGTAGCCTAGAAGTTCGTAAAAACCCGAGCTAATATAGTTTAATAGGTTCGCGACTATATCTAAGCTAATATCGTAGTAGCTTAGAAAGTCTAGAGCTAATAAGCTAATAAAAAATACTATCTCCTAGATTTCGATATAGGAGATTAAGTCTATATTATACCTAAGGGATTTACTACCTTAAGACTAAGTCTAAAATTAGACTAGTAAATATACAGATCTTATCTTATTATCAGCTAAAGGTATAGCTCCTATATAGTCTAGTTACCCTCCTATATAAAGATATATAATATTTTCTATATAGATAGATTACGTAAAGCTATATAAGACCTATTATCTAGTTAAGTACTCTCTAAAGAACTAGCTATAAAAGTAAACGGGTATTTCGAGTAGCCGGTAGCCTATATCCTCGATAGCCGGATCGTTTATAGTAAGCTCTACTATTAAATAGAATAGATAGGCTACGACCCGAATCTAATCTACTACCTAGTAAGCGATTTTATAAATATAGTCTAAAAAGTAAAAGAGTTCTACGATAAGTACCCTAATAAGCTAGGTCTATCTAAACGGCTAGTCTAGTAGTTAGAAGCCGCGTTATAAGATAAGTTCCTTAGCCCCTAGTTAGAAGACGAGGTACTAGTTAAGATAGAAATCTAGAAAAATCGCCGGTATTAAGTATAGGCCCCCGCTCCTTATAGCCCGCTGAAACGGGTAGTACGGCGCCTAGAGCTTAGGGTAATTACCTCTAGGCTTAGGGTACCTTCCTTTATAGCCCGCTAAAATAGGTAGTATATAGCCTAGAGCTTATAGTAATTACCTCTAAGCTTAGAACTCCTCTTCTTTATAGTCTACTAAAACGGGTAGTATAATATCTAGAGTCTATAGTAACTACCCCCGAGCTTAAAGTACCCCTCTATAGCCTCGCTTTACTACGGGTAGGAATATAGAAGAAGTAAGTCTTATCTTCTAGTAGAGCTATACGTATATAACTCCTAGGTAATATAGAAAACTAAGTTACTAGCGTCCTCTTATATATTCTACAACGCCCTTTAGATACGCCGAGCGCGTTACGTAGTATATATATCGGAAAAATATTTTTTAGACGATAATTTATATAGTAAAATAAGTAGATATATATAGGGCTATATAACGTTTATATACTCTAAGGACGATCTAAAGGGTATTAATTAAATCGTTTTTCGAGTAGGGAGTAATAGATATAGATACCTACCTACCCCCTCTATCCCTCCCCCTCTCCCCCCCCCTAAAAAGCGTTTTTTCTTAATTATTCGTTTACTAGGCCCTTAAGGACAAGGCCTTATTCCGGGAAAGAGATAATATTACGGCCCGTTTTCTAGGTAACCTAGTTATTTTACTTATTTCCTATTTTGGTTAGTAGATTAGGTAATCCCGAGGATTAGCCTAATAGTTAGTTAGCTTATTTAGCGCGCTAAGCCCTATTCGGGTATAAGAACCCCTTATTCTTATACCCTTATAGTACTATCTTAGGATAGCTTTAATATACCAATTCTACTATTAATTAATTAGAAGGCTACCTTAGCTATTATAACTCCTAGTTAATTATACTTAGTTCTAGGGTCTTATAATCTTATTTTATTTAAAAATAATAAAGAGTCTAAGTTAAAGAACTAACTCTATAATATAAAATAAAAACTTATTATTAATAAGAACTAATACGTATAAGAAACCCTTTAGTAGATAGCTAAGATTTAAGGAGTTTATATTATATTCTAACTAGTAGACCTAATAAAAGACTATATTCGAATATAGCTAAATTTTAAAAAGAAAAAAGTAAACTTTATATCTAATATAAATTTATTAAAATATATTAAGAACTATTATAATAATCTTTATATAAAAAAGAAAGTAAAAGTTAAATTCTATTAACTATATATAAATATATTTAATAAAGTTAGTAACTTTATTAAAAATTTTAAGTATCTAGTAATAAAGATTTATCTATCTTATTATTAGTAGAATAAAAAATTTATAAATAAGCTTTACTTTAATCTAAAAAATAAGATAAACTTATTTAATAATAGTAATTTTATTTTTAATAAACTCTATAAATATATAACTTTAGTTAATAAGATATTACTTAAGAATAACTAGTATTAAAAAGTCTAACTTATTTAAAATAACTAATTAGCTATTTTTAAGAGAAAGTAGCTAATTATAAGTAGATCCTTCTTTAATAAGTTAAAAAAGAAGTCTATTTACTTTAAAGATATATCTAAATTTTATAACTACTCTTTTAAGAAGTATAAAAAGTAAGATTATTACTTTAATTATAAAAAAAGAAATAAGTAGTAAAATTATTCTAATTATATTATATATAAAGTAATATAAAATATTATAAAAGTAGAAGTTAATATTACTTTTTTTAATAATTTTAAAGAAAAAGCTTATTTAGACTTTCTATATAAAGAAAAAAGTAATTTAAAATATAACTTTAATATCTTTTTTATAATATTAAAAAATAAAAGTTATTAAAAGAGAACTTCTTCTTAATAGTTTATATATAAGTAATTAAATCCTTTAATTATTAATAATTTATTAAGATATTATAGTTTATTAATTTAAAATTATTTATACTTCTTATTTAATTTATAGTAAATAATCTAATTATATAACTAAGAGAATTAGTAGATAGTAGTACTAGAATATACTTATTAGTCTACTTTAAATATTTAAAGGTAATAAAGAAAAAGCTAAAGTCTATTTTTTATTAACTAAAGAAATTAATCCTCCTTAATAGATTTAATAAGAAATATAGTTATTTAGTTAATATAACTATTTAAGCTAATCTATTAATCTAAGAAAAGAATATATCTATTTAGTTTCTCTTTTATAAATTTAAGTATTATAATATAATATTTAGAAGAAAATTCTTTAAGTAAATCTAGTTTTTAATTAATTATTATAATTAGACTTTATACTAACTAGATAATACTTTAAAGTAGATAAAATATAATCTAACTATTATAAAGAAACTAAATTTAAAATAAAAACTAGAATACTAGAATAATACTTTATACTATAATAACTTAATTAATTAGTAGATTAAAATATAGAAAAAGGTCTACTTATTTAAAAAGAATCTAATACTTAGTTTAGAAATTTCTATTAAAATTCTTATAATTCTTTAAAAGAAGATCTATAAGTCTACTAAAGCCTTATTATAAATAATATAGAACTAGTAAACTACTTTTAAAAAAATATAAAGAAATATATATAGTAATACTAATAATAGTTTAAAAAGTATTAAATTTAAAAAATATTAATAAGATTTCTAAAAAAATAATAGAAAGAAAAAGATTATAATACTTATCTTTAATAATCTACTAGGGTAGACTATTAGTAATAAGTTTAATATATATTTTTTTAAGTCTTTTAATATATAGAAGCTTATAGATAAGAAAAAGATTATATTAAAAGTTATTAATTTATATAAAGTTAACTTATTAATTAAAAATAAATAATTAAAAGACTTAGTAAAATAAAATATATAAGATATAATAATAAAGAAGCTCTTTTATAAAGATTATATAGAGATTACTCTAAATTACTTTTTAAAAGTTAACTTAGATAAATTACTCTTTAAAAGAAAGAATATTAACTATAAGATTATTCTTAAAAATAATATAAGTAAGCTTAATATAAGTTTACTTTATAATATATTTCTTAAATATCTAAAATTACTAAAAGTTATTTAAAGAAGTATCTAAAAAAAGACTTTATTATAACTAATAATACTAACTTTATTTTACTTATTCTATTCGTTAAGAAGCTAAGAAGGGAGTAGAGGTTCTATATTAATTATTAGAAAATTAATATAGTTATAAAAAAGAATATTATAACTATCTTCTTAATTAAAGAAATATTAATATAATTTTTTAAAGTAAAAGTATTTACTAAGCTAGATATATATTAAGCCTTTTATTATATTAAACTAAATTCTAATATTAAAGACTTTATAACTTTTAAAATATAATATAAAAATTATAAATATTATATCCTATCTTTTAGACTATATAATAGACTAATAATCTTTTAGTACTATATTAATTAAGTACTTAAGAATAAAATTAATAAGATTTATATTATTTATATAAATAATATTTTAATCTACTTAAAAGATTCTTTTAAGTATAAGAAATATATAAGTAAAATTTTAGATAAACTTAAAAAAATAGAATTATAAATTAATATTAAAAAAAGTAAGTTTATAATTATTAAAGTAAAGTTTTTAGATTTTATTATTAATACTAAAGAGATTTATATAGACCCTAATAAGATAATAGTTATTAAAAACTAAAAGAAATTTATAATTCTAAAAGGATTATAAGTTTATCTAGACTTTTATAACTACTACTATAAGTAGCTAAAAGACTATAGTTATATAGTTTATCTATTTATCTAATTATTATAAAAGAGAAAATTCTATATCTTTAAACCTAAAGAGTAAGTTATATTTAAGAAAAATAAGATATTATTATATTTAAATATTATTATAAGATATTACTTATCCTATTATAGAATCTATATAGAAATTAATATAAGTAATAATATTCTAGTAGATACTTTTATATAGCTTTAAGATAATAGAATCTAATAACTTATAATCTACTTTATAAAGATAATAAAGTTTATAAAAATAAATTATAAGATTTATAATAAAGAGATACTTATAATTATAAGAGAATTAAATAAATAAAGAGCTTAGCTTATAAGATTATAACTAAATAAACCCTTTTAAATTATTACTAATTATTAAGTACTAGAGTATTTTTTAACTAAGCGCGAACTAATTCTATAATAGATTTACTAGACTAAGAAGCTTATAGATTATTATTATACTATTTATTATTATCTTAAAACTACTAATATTATTATAAATATTCTCTTTTAAAAATAAAAGAAGTTAAAAATTTAGAAGAAAAAAGATAAAGTTATTAGAACTTATATCTTTATTCTCTTTAGATAAGTCTCTACTATAATAACTATTTTAATAGTTATTATTAATATCTAGAATTATAAGTATAAACTAAAGCTTATATTTATTTACTTCTTAACTATATACTTTATAAGAATTATATATATATTATACTTAAATTAGAATAAGAATTAGTCTACTAAGAATATAAGTACTTATTCTTAACCCTATCTAGACTTCTTTTTTAAAAAGAGAAGTTAGTAGTATCTAAAGTAGGGTTCTTTAAGATTTATTTTATTTAGATAGTATATACTATATAAATTATTATTTATCTAGATATAAAGAAAACTATTAGACTTCTAAAAGATCTATATTATTAAAATATAATAAATAAGAATATAAAATATTATATAAGAAATTATAAATAGTACTAATAGAGTTATAAATTTTAAAATAAGACTCTAGATCTTCTTAAACTACTTTTTATATCTAAGAGGATATAAGAAGATATCTTAATAGATTTTAAAAGCTTTTTAAAGAATTATAAGAGGTATAATAATATATTTATAATAATATATAAATTATTAAAATATACTTTTTTACTATCTTATTTTAAGACTATTACTATTAAAGATATAACTACTCTTTATTATATATATATATAGTAAGTCTTTAGTTATCTATATATTATTATTTTAGATTAAGATCTATAATTCGTATTAAACTTTATAAAAGAATTTTATAAGTTTATAGAAATTAGTTAGCTATTATTTATAACTTATTATTTTTAGACTAATAGTAATATAAAAGTTTTTAATTAATAGTTAGACTAATAATTACGCCTCTTTATAAACTTCTATTAGAATAATTAGTCTAATCTTTTATTTAGTATAGATTAAGTCTAAGTAATTCTTTTATATAATATAATAGGATTTTTTTTATTTAAAATTAAATTTAGTTATAAGACTTATTATTACTAGAATTAATAAGAACGTATTTATAAATTCTTTAAATTACTAAATAATATAATTATATAAATAGTCTAAAAGTTTATAAAAACTTAAGCTAATATAGTTTAATAAGTTTATAATTATATTTAAGATAATATTATAATAGTTTAGAAAGTCTAGAGTTAATAAGTTAATAAAAAATATTATCTTCTAAATTTTAATATAGGAGATTAGGTTTATATTATATTTAAGAGATTTACTATTTTAAGACTAAGTCTTAAATTAGACTAGTAAATATATAAATCTTATCTTATTATTAACTAAAGATATAGCTTCTATATAATCTAGTTATCCTCTTATATAAAGATATATAATATTTTTTATATAAATAAATTATATAAAGCTATATAAAATCTATTATCTAGTTAAATATTCTCTAAAGAACTAGTTATAGAAGTAAATAGGTATTTTAAGTAGTTAGTAACTTATATTCTTAATAATTTAATTATTTATAGTAAGCTCTACTATTAAATAGAATAGATAGACTATAATCTAGACCTAATCTATTACTTAATAGATAATTTTATAAATATAGTCTAAAAGGTAAAAGAGTTTTATAATAAATATCTTAATAAGCTAGACTTATCTAAATAACTAGTCTAGTAATTAGAAGCTATATTATAAGATAAGTTTCTTAGCCTCTAGTTAGAAGATAAGATACTAGTTAAGATAGAAATCTAGAAAAATTATCGGTATTAAATATAGGCCCCTACTCTTTATAGTCTATTAAAACGGGTAGTATAATACTTAAAGTTTAAAATAATTATTTCTAAGCTTAGAATATCTTTTTTTTATAGTCTACTAAAATAGATAGTATATAGCTTAGAGCTTATAGTAATTATTTCTAAGCTTAGAATACTTCTTCTTTATAACCTATTAAAATAAATAGTATAATATCTAAAACCTATAATAATTACCTTTAAACTTAAAGTACCTCTCTATATTCTTACTTTACTATAAGTAGAGATATAGAAGAAGTAAGTCTTATCTCTTAATAGAATTATATATATATAACTTTTAGATAATATAAAAAACTAAGTTATTAATATTCTCTTATAGATTTTATAATACTCTTTAGATATATTAAGTATATTATATAGTATATATATTAGAAAAATATTTTTTAGATAATAATTTATATAGTAAAATAAGTAGATATATATAGAGCTATATAATATTAATATACTCTAAGAATAATCTAGAGGGTACTAGTTAAATTATTTTTTCGAGTAGAAAGTAATAGATATAGGTACCTATCTATCTCTTCTACCTCTTTTCTTTTTCTTTCTTAAAAGTATTTTTTCTTAATTATTTATTTACTAAGGCCCTTAAGAATAAGATTTTATTTTAGAAGAAAGATAATATTATAGTCTATTTCTTAGGTAATCTAGTTATTTTACTTATTTTCTATTTTAGTTAGTAGATTAGGTAATCCTAAGGATTAGTTTAATAATTAGTTAGCTTATTTAGCGTACTAAGTTTTATTTAGATATAAGAATCCCTTATTCTTATATTCTTATAATATTATCTTAGAATAGCTTTAATATACTAATTCTACTATTAGTTAATTAGAAGGTTATCTTAGCTATTATAATTTCTAGTTAATTATACTTAGTCCTAGGGTATTATATATAAATATATCGAAGATAGAGTAGTAGAGCTTATAATCTATAGTTAGAGGAATAGAAGAGAGATAATAAAATAAATAACTAAAATACTTAATTAATTAAACTATTTCTTCTATCCGCTAGTAGATAGGATAGATAACGAGTTTTTACTAAAGATACTTCTAGACGATACCCCTTTAGAGTCTAGTCTAACGTTTCTTTACTTATATAAGTTCTTAATACTCGATTAAACTTCTCTTATAACTATTATATTATATTTTTCTTTCTAACTAAAAGAGCTTAGTTCTCTTAAGCTTTATTATTTAATTTAATAACTTTATATAATATTAGTATATTATTATTAATCTATTAAAAATCTTTCTTTATATTATCTCTATCTTTAAATAATTTTAAAAGACTATTAATAAATCTTTTATTTTCTTTCTTCTTAATATAAAGCTTATAATTTAATTTTAACCTTTTACTCTTTTTAAAATTCTTAGTAATAAGTTAATAAAATATAAAGATAAGCTTTTTTATAGATATAATATACTAAAATTATCTAATCTTTTATAAATAAGAATTAGTAGAGAAGTATCTACGAGTAGAACGCGTTAGAAATTCTCTTTAGATTAGGATTTAATTATCTAAAGGTACCTTAGGATTCTTATAAAGAAAGAAGAAGTTTAATACTTTAATAGATAATAAATAGTTAAAAGTTATTATCTTTATATATTCTTTTAACTTCTACTATAAGAACTAAGCTATACTTAAAGATTAACTTTAATAATTTAACTTATTCTTTAAATTTAAAGATAATAAAATCGATAATAATAAAAAGTTTTTTTTAATAATAATATATAAAAGGGATATTATTATTAAATAGATTAGACTATACTTAGTTAAGTATATAGATATTTAAGAATTATAATAGTAGTACCAGACCAGCGAGGCGGCTAAATACTAGTCGCTGTTATTATATAATTTTTCCTACCCTTCTAGGATACGAAAACATAGATGTTACTACTATTAGCACGCTTTGAGTAATCAATCTTAAGCGCTAATTATCGAAAAGAAATGATGAAGCCAGAATGTCTTTCCCTAACATAGATGATTGCTACGCCTGGAGCTTATTCAGATCGCATTCATGCTATTCGGTCTTGAAGAAAAGATGTCAAAGAGCTTGAGAGTGTAGTCATACACCATGTACGTAATACTACTTGACAGCTGTTTCACACCATTAGCGAATCGCTCGTCAAAAAAATAAGCCACAGACGGCAAGAGCTTACCGTGAGTCTCACCAGCCTCGGCGTGGTAGCTTTCCAAAATACAAGCAAGCCTTCCTTTATCAACATGTTGGTTGCAACCGAAATCATACTGCCTCTATGGCTTCCAATACTCTGCATCCCGGTCTTGACATTATCGAACGGCATCGATGCATAGCTATATATATCATCAGCCTTCACATCACAGTAGCACATGTCAAACACTTACACTGTCACAATTCCACTGCCAGCTCCTGCGATCATGGTCGCCGTCGCGCCACCCATCGTTTCCGGCCACGCGTCTCTCAGCTTATCTTTCAGTGCGCCAAAAGTCGTGAACCTCACAGCGCTATTTGTACCCTGCTTACACAGCACTGGCGTAAGACCCCTCCATAAGGAAAGCACTCCGTCTTGTCGCACCGTATGCGCCACTAGCTGTGGCACAGAAAGCCGTCCCAAATGGCCTCCTGACGCAGCATCGTGTATCACTCTTGTCTTCAACGCCTCACCCGGCGTAACAACGAGGACGCTTTCTGTAGCTCCAGCGCATAGCCCTGACGTGAGGTTGAGCCAGGGATTCCGTGCCGCAGATGCATTACTCATGGTCGGAGAGGAGAAGTAGGGAGTCAGGTTTCTTATTCGCCGTCTCGAACGAGAAGAAGCGAACTCCGCTTTTGAGCGCATTGCTTATCGCGAGGGTTTGACATGCGGCGTATACGCCTCTTATCCCAGAATCTTGGAGGGTGCATCTGAGGATGGTGAAGGATGATGCGGACTTCCGGCCGGATGAGGAAGGATCGAGTTGACGACAGGTTTTGACGAACTCGGCTGGGTACTGTTAATATGGTAAGCTTTTATCTGGTGGTGAATGCGAGAATTGCAATATGCGGCACACGGTGGGGAGGCGCGACTAACTGTGACAAAGGTTTCTGATGCGCCGGCCAGGCCGCCTGCTATTATGCTGATGCCAATTGAGTGTGAGGTATTGTTCATGGTGTTTGTTTCTTCTACGGGATTTCGTGTCGCATTCGAGTGTTTCGATCTCGTATCATTCCCAATAAACTAACGGGTTGCACAACGTATTTGATTTGGATTTGCATAGTGGGAGTCTCTTCAGAAGGTCCGCACGAAACACAGTAGGAGTTTGTACACAGTAGAGGTGCTATACCCACACCTTATACACGATAATAGAGCTGTAGAGCTGTACACAGTAGTTGCACGACGTATATCTATGCACCCTCACAGACATTGCGCGTCAAAGCTCGGGGCATTATACAGGTCTCTCTTACCCACGGCGTCAGCGCTCCCACTCGATTCCGAGCATAACTGTCCCAGCTACTTCGGAACATGTCCGAAGTCCAAGACGCGCAAAATGGTGGTGGCTCGTGCTGGCTCGGACGTTGACCGAAGTGGCAACCCTCGTGGATTGAGCCCGTGGTTCGGGGGCTCCCCAGGCTATTCGCCGCGATGGAGTGAGTC
This sequence comes from Darksidea phi, assembly GCA_030770425.1. Lineage (NCBI taxonomy): Eukaryota > Fungi > Ascomycota > Dothideomycetes > Pleosporales > Lentitheciaceae > Darksidea > Darksidea phi. Next base: position 12,730 of record JASJFT010000381.1, on the reverse strand, counting down.
AATTGCATAGCGATTAAGATCAGATACCTCAGCAGCGTTGACTTGGCGTATTCGTTGCGCGCCCGGCATTACCGGGTTGTAGAACCTGTAGTTCTCTTAACACGGCACGTCGCGTAAAGTCAAGACTTGAGGAGACAGTTTAGCTAGAAAATTCCATCAGCAATTTACGGTACTCCATTATTCGCTCACGCAAAAGTTTGCTATGACGAACTGCTTGCAACGTCGGTTGTGCGGAGAAGTCATGGATTTGTGCTAAGCATTTACCAATCGTACCCATTCAGTATCAAAATTAGCATTTGCTAAGATTCAGCCCTGCGTCGTTCGCGTCGGACAAGAATCAGTTCTCCATTTTCGCCAATTCATACCTGAATATGGAACATCCCGCGATGGGCACCCATGCAAGAGTGATTGATTCATCTATTCGATTACTTCCTATCTAGGAAGGGGGATATCCCAAAGTACATGCGCATTCCTACTGAACACCTTCTCCTTCAACTCCGTCTCTTCCGTCCAATCCAGTACCTTCTCAACAAAAGGTCTGATATCTAACCCTTCAAATCTAGTATGCGGCCAATCTGACGCGAAAATAACCCTATCCCCAGCAAACTTCAGCAACTCGCGTGCGATACCCTCGACACCGCGATATTCCGGATCCTTGTCGAACCGATACGCGCCGGAGAACTTAAGGTATGTATTACCGCCTTTCAATAGGTTGACCAGAGATTGGAAGCCAGTGAGGGTATATGGATCGAAGGGTAGGGTCCTGTTTTCAGGAGGCGGCAGATTCGGCGCGCCGAAGTGGGCGATGGAAAGCGTGACGCCGAGGTCTGCGACAATGGGCTCAAGCTTCGGGATATCGTCCATGCCGATGTACATCTCAACGACCCAGTTGAGTGGTTTGATTATTTGGGCGTACTGCTTGACCCGTGCCTGCAGTTGGGCTTCGGTGAGCTTGACATTGTTGGACCTGATGTTCAATCGCACGCCCCGTACACCGAGCTTGTGCCATGCTTGCAGGGTTTTGAACGAGGTCGTATTGGCGTCGAAGCCTACGACGCCGCGACCATGCCGCGTTCCGAGTTTCGTGAGAGCATTGATGAGGAGGGTATTGTCGTTGCCGTATATCGAGGGCTGGATGATAACAATGCTTCTCATACCGATTGTCGATTCGAACGACAGGGCGTCGGACAGATTGTGCAGGCCGGGAGTGTACTCGGCATCAGCCGCCTCAGGATAATTTGGATCCGTTACATGCATATGGGTGTCCCAGCTATGCGCTGGCATGCGCTCTGCAATTGTTGCATTCTCGCCGCAGGGAGTGGGCTTGTTTGCAATACTAGGAGAAAACTTAGCCGACCGTGCAAGTGGTCGTAAATAGGACTGGGCATGTGTGACAAAGATTTGGATGAAGGATAACAAGACCGGAATAAGCCTGATCTTTGGGAAAGCCATCTTGTGTGAATGGATGACTGCTGGAATGAGAAGCCACTTACCTGTGCAGTCGGAACTGGGACTTATATAAGATCCTCTTGGGATCCGGGGTTCGGGGCCGCAACCCCAATGGTCCCGGTTTCCCCGCCATGAGTAGCGAATGTGAGGAGAAAGTGCAGCGGTAGTGGAAGAATTTAGCAGTGTAATTGACCAAAATCATCTTGTATGGTTCCAGGAGAAGGCAATCCATTCGCGGAAAGGGCAAAGTCAAAGTTCCCAAGGATGACGTGGCGTACCCCAATTTCTGGGTCAAAGTTGCGGAAACTTTCACGCGGTCAAAGTCCGCTCGGTCTACTTCCATTCTGGTTGAACTACGCCTAAGGATCAGTCGGACAGTTGGCCGACTTAGTGACGATGCTAACGCCATTCATCTCCAGGAAGCTCGTGCAAGCCGAGAGGCGGATGGCAGTCGGGTACTCTTCGAAGAATTTGGTATAAGCAAACCAACACGCAAATTTCGCGAGCATGCTGTAGTGTTGAGTATTCGGACCGACCACTCGGATTTTGACCGAGCACACTTTTGCCGTTTTCGAGAGCTCGGAAGTTGACCGAGCTCGCATCTCCACCTCGGAAGATGACTGAATTGCCCTGCACGTGGCGTAACAAGGGCTATACCATCGCATTTGGCAGGATTTTTCAATCATTCCTTCCCCGCAGTTCTCCATACCCCAGGATACCAAGGAATCTGGAGATGCGAGGCAGCGCGCAGTATATAGAGCCATGATAGTTCCACCACGGTTTGCTTCAAACTCCAGTCTTCAACCCTTGCACACGCCGAGGTTTTCGCCATCCTGATCCGACGCGAAGGTTCTGACCAGAGAAGCTATGGGCAAGCTACCTCCTCCATTCTATGTTCTCGCAGTCGTCGTGTTGGCTTTTGGTGGCATTCCAAAGGGTAAGCTTCCCCAGATTGGATTCGAATGACGCCGCTAATATATCCGCTGTAGGTTACGACGAAGGTGGTTTCAGCGCCAGCGTAACTTTACCTGCCTTCAAAAATGACTACAACCTGAACAAGACGGCTTGGAAAAACAACGCAACCGACCTTGCCAACCGCACCGCAAACATTAGCTCTTTTGGAGTCTTGGGTGCCGCATTTGGTGCCCTGATCGCATACTTCCTGAACGACAAGATCGGGCGATTGCGGTCTTACCGCCTCGCGATTGTGATTTGGGCCAGTGGCATTTTGATGCAAGTTTTCTCCTCCGGCATCTTCGGATTCTTGCTGTTTGCCAGGACATGGGGAGGACTCGGCGCAGGCGGTCTCACTGTCATCGCACCGCTTTTCCTGTCGGAAATTGCACCTACAAGAGTCCGAGGAATGATTGTCAGCATGTACATGGTCGTACTGCTGAGCTTTCTGGCCTTGGGATTCTTCATCAACTATGGTGTGAGCAAGACAATGAGCACTTCCAGGTCGCAATGGCAGATCGTCCAGGCAATTCCACTCATCCCGATGGGTTTTGCCTTCCTCAGCTCGTTCCTCATCCCCGAAAGCCCCCGCTGGCTCGCCACTAGAGGCCGCGATGAGGAGTGTCTCGCTGCTCTGGCTCGACTTCGCGGGTTGTCACGGGATGATGCAGAGTTGGTTGCGGAATACGAAAGAGTCCAGATTGAGGCCAATGCGCTGGTGGAGATGAAGAGCCTATCTCTGCTAGAGACCGCTAAAGAGTGTTTGGCTGTCCCGGATCTGCGCAGTCGGTATTTCCTAGCCGTTGCAATGCATACCATCGCACAATGGACGGGAGGAAATGGTATTACCTACTATATCAGCGACATTTTCCAGTACGCCGGTGTCGAAGGACCTCAGACGTCTTTAATTACCTCCGGCGCTTATGGCATAGTCAAGCTGGTCATCACAATGATCTTCGCTTGGGGCTTGATTGACAAGCTTGGCCGAAGACGTTGCTTTACCGCGGGACTCGTTTTGCAGGGCGCAACCCACATTTACATGGCCATCTATTTCGGAGCCATTGGCCAGGGAAACCAGCACGCGTCTGACGCCGCTATCGCCTCCGTATTCATCTACGCCACCGGCTGGTCGCTCGGCCTCTGCACGATTCCATACATCTACTGCTCTGAGATCTTCCCGACAAAGGTACGTAGTTTCGGGTATGCGACAACCATGGGACTGCACTGGTTTTGGCAGTTCGCCGTGGTACGAGTGACCCCCGTCATGTTGGCTGCCTTGAACAAATGGGGAGCGTACACCTTCTGGGCTTTGATTTGCGCGATCGGTCTCGTTGTTTTGGGGTTGTGGGCGCCAGAGACCAAGGGTGTGCCACTGGAGCGCATGCACGAGCTGTTTGAAAAGCCCTGGTACAAGTCCGGGGCAGCCAAGCTCGCTTACCGAGAGGACAGCATATATGAGGGAAAGGGTGCCGAGAAGGTTTCGGTTGTGCGCCAAGAGATTATAGCTTGATAGACCTCTTTCAGTGAATCATGTATTCGATCTTCGTCGTAATCATCCCATACACCGTATCGCGCCTTTGCCTCTCGCGAGCATCCAAGAAGACGATGTTGAAATGACGCCTATTGTAGGATTGTTTCTCCTCGTTCCAGTTGCAAAAGTGCCTAGTGAGTGACTTGGAGGACAACTCATTACGCACCCAAGTAAGGAATGTGAAATAACTCGAGTGTGATCAGGGCGCATCACCCCTACAACGCCTTTTCGTATTGATAGTCAATAAATGTCAAATCCCGGGTTCATCGTAACGCTAAGCGGCTCGATCTGGAGGAAAGCCTCGTACATCTCCTGGGGCATGTCCAACAGGTTATAACTTCCAGCGCCCTCTATCTGTCCATTGAGGTACGAGAGATCCAACAGTATGGGCTCATCGTTCTGTCCAACGCTTCCAGGCATGTTGTTGGCGAAGGTAGACGGATAGTATATGTCCATGGGTAAAGGCAGTAGAGAACTATTCGCGATCGGTTCTGTCGCGTCGGCGGTTGGTCCAACAGGTTCCAAGGATGCCGTTTGGATTCCAAGTGCTTCGAGTTCCTTCGATATGTTGCTCAATGCTGTATTAATGACTGGCAAAATGGTCAGTGGGCATTGTTGATCTGAGGGACTTTGCTTGCCTGGATTTGTATGCCTCAGGCGCTCTAGGGCACCTATGCAGAAGTTGAGTCTTTCCAGCGTGTTTGGTGCGCTGTGGCCGATCGCTTGCAGTTCTAACAGGAAGATTGACGCTGCCGTGTAAACACTATACGCCAGGCTGAGGACAACGCGACCTCCGCCAAATGTGCGCTTGTACAAATCAAACAGTGCAATGATTGACGTTGCAGATGATACGCAATGAATCAGTGGATTATGATCAGCCATGGCGCTCGCCAAGTCAGACTCCCTGCTTAATTTAAGTTTTGCGCGATTCAGTAAAATGTTAATCGTATGATAGAGACAGCTGTGAAACGTTAGTCTTTTACGCCTGTGTAATGGGTTGAGTAGCACTCACTTGAGGGTAACGATGTGACTGGGCGGACAGTCCAAGTGCGTCTCCGCAAGATTGATCTTTAGATGCTCGGGAAGATCTCGCCACCAATCTCGCAGTTTAGAGCCTTCCGAAATTGCGCATTGGTACGCATTGGAGGTTGACAGCTCGTGGGAAGGATTGTACAAATGTATCAGAATCTGGTTCAAAATTTCTGCCAGACCACACATTTGGATGAAACACGAGATCGAATGTGCCTGTCTTGGTCGATAGCTGGCGGAAGGGAGCCCATGCGGTGCCCAAGGTTCAATTTCGGCTGTGTCATCCACTGCCATGGTCAGCATCAAAATCATATGAGCAAAAACCATGTCTTACTTAGCACTCGCGGTGGACCGATCTCGGAGTTTTGAATCATGGGAGCTCGGCCAAAGTACAGGGATATGAGCTTGTCCCAAAAGTAGCAACTCCAGAACAAGCGATTGCGCACCTCGATATCTTCGGTGGAAAAATGCCCAGCATCCGCGTATCGCTTGCCGTCGACGCAGATGCCTATATCATCGATCAGCCGAAAAGCCATGCCACTATATAGCCAAGCTTGAGTGCGGTTGCCACAACCACATTGTTGAGCGCTAAGTAATAGAAGAGCCTGAACGGTAGGGATTTTGCTGTTTCCATGTTGGACATCTCTGAAAAGATCTTCAACTGCCCATTTGGAGAAAGCTGCTCCACCGTCGAAGGGGGCGAGTAATTGCTCCATGTCCGGCTCGCCACGACACCACCGGACCGAATGTGAGAGCACGGCATTTAGTAGCGCCTGTGAGAAGTAAGGTCCACCAGTCTTCATGTCGCCTATGGAAAACGGTTAATGGAAGATACCATGCATTGAAGAAAATTCTTACGGGTGAAGGCAGGCCGGTAGATAAAGTTGAAGAGTGGCTGGATCCAGCAAAAATGAGAATCCATGAGAGATCGATACGGCTCCTATACAAATTCATTCAGCTGTCATGTGTAGCAAGATGCAGGCTAACGAACCGGCGTATCTGCAAGCTTTTCGAATGCTCTCTCGCGCCATGCGCTATTCACCAGACTCTGCTTCTTAACAGCCATCTCTTGGTCTGCTTGATCTTGATCTATATGGCGTGTCCGGACACTACCGGGAAGCTGGAAAAGGCTCGTGGACTCAGGGAACGACACTCGTCCGTCTCCTTCAACCCTCGGCGACTCAGCAGCTCTCGCTAGCCCAGGGTGTGGAACGACATCCGACGTTGGAGATGGTATTTCCGAACCATGATCGAGCGGAGAGTCGCTTGAAGTAGCTTTGGGGCCTGCAAGCGCAGCCTCGAGTTCTACAACTCTTTGCTCTAGTCGCTGCGTATACGACAAACTCGGAGAACTGAAAGGCGTCAATCTCGAAGTCGGGACAACCGAGACTCCTTGTTTGTCTTACAGCTTGTAAACACACACATTGCCACGGACCCTACACCGGTTACAAACGGGATGCCCGCCATCACATTTTACCTAATCTCGACATCAATCAATCTGAACCCGACAAATATGACCGAGGACTGCATACCTTCCGCTTGCGACAGACGTCACATGAGAAAGCGCTCTTCTTTGTGACCGAGCTGCGTTTCCCGCTGGAGCTCGACATTGCCAGCGTGACATGTGACCAATTCACTTCTTAGGCTTCCATCATTTCGTGTTCGAAAGAAATAAAGCAGCTTCGGCCATCGTCCGAGAAATGGGGCGTGTAAGCGAGTGACAGGTTCCTGGTTGAAGTTTGAGCGAGAAGGACTTCAGCCTCGGTTACCGAGGTTGACGGCGCGACGCCCGGGACAGTGCGACGCCCTCGCTTCACTTTATTTTGTACCTCCCGCTACAAGAACCTCCGCTTCCCATCCCACTTGGAGCTCGTCCCCTTTCGCTTTCCCCCATGTGGCCCTTGCAGAACAGAGCTTGGGCCTACAACAACGCGCCTTGAGTATGCTGGCAGGCAAGGGCCTGGCAGTATTACTGCATAGCATCGACAAAAGAGAGAAGAAAAAGAGCTAGCTCAGGTGCTGGTGAATGTCTATGTGCAACCTTGCGTTTATCCCACGACTTTTCACAGTTATCGAATTCCAAACCCTTATGCCGTATTAACATTACAACGCCCGCATCCGCGTCCTTGAACGACGCGAAACAGCGGGATTCCAAGAGTTAGCTGTCGAGCAAATTTCTGAGCAGACATGCTGCGGTTCCCGTGATATATCATACACGTTCTCCTGCAAAGCTGCGACGTCCTTCACTCTACTGCCTCCGCGCCTTTCCAGTCCTTCAGTTGCCTTCCTGCACGACATTCCCCGCGCCTTGCATCGTCCGCTTTCGTCCTTCATCGGTTGCCTTCCTACACGTCTTAGCTCATCCCTTGCATAAGCCTCTCCAATAAGTCTGTTTTCGAGCCCGGGTTCAGAGGGAGACTTAGAATCCTACTCAGTACGTGCCTGCTTACCCTTGCGGAGGAGCCTCCGGCTAAGAAGCAATCCAAGTGGACGCCCGAGGAGACTTCGGACGAGTCAGCCATTAAATGCTGCATGCGGCTGCGCGAGGGACGGGAAAACAGTCGGCCCGCGGTCTGGGCAAGTTGCTAAAGCCAGCCGGGGTAATGCCGGGGCCGCCAGCTCTTGTTGGCTCCTAACTTGTCTTCACTCGATCAATTCCGAATCATCTTTCTCACCGAACTATACGTCCCTCGGCGCCCGCTCCAGCCTGTGTCCTCGCATACTCTGCTTGCGTCGACTACCTCGTCTACGGCTGGCTACGCTCCGACCATCTACCACCCTATCTTAGAAGCAAGGCTCTTCTCCCTCCTCACATCATCGCCATCCTGCCCACCGACTCCTCCAGCCACGCCCTTTCTTGACAATTACCGCATGGCGTCCATCCTTTTCTCCCTCTTTACGCTCTTCAGGACGCTTCCTTCCAAATACCTCGGAAGATCCCGATCTCTGGGCGAAACCTACCCCGATGCGGTCGCACCCGAAACCAAACGATTCCTTGCTGCTGGGAAATCTGGGGTCGTTTATGAGATCGATTCAGAACGTGTCCTAAAGGAGTATCACGACGCTGACGCTTGCGGGACTGAGCATATCGTTTACAAGCGGCTTAATTCACACCCTAATATCGCAAAAGTATTAGAAATACGGACGGATGGATCTATTGTTCTTGAGCGAGGCACACCACTCCGGAGTATCTGTCGAGCACCTTCGGCAAACGCGATACCGATTAAGACGAAAGTCCGCTGGCTAAGACACGCAGCAGAAGGCTACCGATATTTACATACTCACGGTATTATTCATAGTGACGTTGGAAGCCACAATTGGATTCTTACAGGGCAAGATTGTATAAAGTTGATTGACTTTGAAGGCTGCAGTATTGATGGTGGACCGGCAGGATCCTGCTACGAATGGTTTAGCTACCGGCCATCGATGCCTCGGGTGAGTCAAGGTACGGATATCTTTGCATTTGGGTGTGTAATCTACGAACTTTCGACTGGGAAACCGCCGTACCATGAACTCGAAGCATCGGATGATCCAGACGGGCAGGTCGAGGAGCTATACGCAACTCAACAATTTCCCGATATTACAAATCTTCCCCTTGGCTGGCTGATACAGAAATGCTGGGATGGCAACGCCAGCTCAATGAGCGAAATTATCACAGAACTAGAGGCGTTTCTCACTTGATGATAAATAGTCTTTTTTCATAGCCACCAACGAGCTACGCGTTCTCGCTGAATTCTCCATCCTTTCACCCACTACCGAGAATTTACTCTGCGCAAGCCTTGCCGTCTAGCCACTGGTATCAACCTAAATCCACAAATACTTAGCGAGCTCTTCTTGGTGTGTGCGTGATGTTTTACCCATTTAACTTGGTAGACTTCAAGTGCTATCCCTGAATCACGGCATGCCGGGCACGGCCCCCCTTTCCTTGAAGCAAGTTGATCCAGTGCTGCGTCATACGTCGGATTTGCGCATGCAGCGCCTGGCTTTGGTGACAGCTGGCATCTCTTTCGTAGACGTGTCTCTATTCTATGCTTTGGTTGCTTTGAGCATTCGCGTTGAATAGCAAAAGTTTTGCCGTAAGTGCACATGGTCAAGGTAGGAACAGGTCGAATGACGTGAACAAGTTTTGAATTTGTAGATAATGACACTCGTACGTGCAAGATGGACGTCTTATAACATTGGACATGAGGTTCGTCTTTAGGCTATTATTGGCGAGAACCAATAAGATGGGTTCAGGAACGGAAAGAAATTCGAACCCATTTCCAAGAGAATTCCAACAAAAATCCACCTAATTTCCAATAGAAATCCCCCACCTTATCTTCGTCTTTACAGCATATCTGGCGTAAACTATGAATACATTGCTCCTCCCTTGCTATTCGCTTACGTTTGCGTCTTCTTATAAATAAGACCGATAATAGTATCAACTAGAGGGTCCCAACGGTTCTCCATACGCATCTTTATCCATAGAAGAGGCCATGGCTAAGATTCGCACAGCCGCAGAAACGATCAATCTCCGGGGAGGTGTAAAGCCGCATGAAGGCAAACGTATCGAAGAAGCGTTTACTATACTTGCGTGGCCATCAAACTGGCCTAGTAAAAAGACAAGCGAGAGGCTAGTGAGCTACCGCCATTTTTTGCGGCAAATTCGCGCCAAGATTGTGGACCCCAGTTGGTGGTAATCAGCTCTGTCGGCATTGGGAAGTCAACTTATCGTGGCCATGAGAGAGGATACACGACTCCGCCTCCCTCTGGAAATCAAGAAATACGAACACGCTCTAAAATCCCCAATCATCCACACTCTTGAGAGCTCTAACACCCAATTCGGTTTTTTTAGCGCTAAGCTTCGATATAAACGGGCTTACTTAGCCACGTAATATTAAGCCGTAAAATCTCTGCCACTTTATACTACTCTATGGTCTACCGTTAACCTTGGTACTAACGTCCCCCGCTGCGTAGCGGAAACCCTACGTGGCGGAAACCCTACGTAGCGGAAACCTACTAGTGCTCTTTATTATAACAAAGTTAATAATAATGCTACGGACACGAGGCGGTGGTAAAACTACTTCTTAACACGAGCAAGGTTAATACTAAATCGAAAAACTAGATAAGCTGGACGCCGCTATAAAGAGCCGTAGTAAGCGGACACGAAGCGGTAGTTAAACTGCTTCTCAATACCGGAAAAGTCGACGTTAACTTAAAGGACCAAATTGGACAAACGCTACTATTGTGGGCGGCACGGTCCGGTTACGAAGCGATAGCCGAGCTGTTATAATAAATGTTAATTATAGTAGCTAATAAGTACGGCTAGTCGGGCTAAGATGATACCGGTCTATGTATTATTATTATCTCTAGGTACTGGAGTAGAAGCGTAACGTATTCAGCATAGTCTAAAGCTAGTAATAGTGTAGTATAAGTAGAGATGTATAAGTGTTTTTATAAGCAATAGAGAACCGTTGTCGATCGAGAAAGCGCTGTTATCCGTCTCGTGCACTATACTGCGCAAGAGTACTTCGAGCGCATCAGAGATACATGGGATCCAGCCGCTGTTACGGACGGCCTACGCTTTTTATTACGTTTACACTAAGTCCGTACTGGTACGAGGCAAACGGGCTTGAACCGCCCGGACCTTAATTCAATCCACCTATCTCTCGCTGGCCTAGGGACTGGCATCCCTGTTTATAACTCAAAGCGAAGCATAGAAACATAGCTTCCGGTCCATGTAGTACTGCTACCCGTTGGTAATCCTACACCATATGCACCTCGTTCCGCTCTGGTGTTGTTATTTCCTCAACGCTTTCCGCTGCCCCAGCCGACACCGAAATATTGGCCTCGGTCGTTGTCGTGATCCCTCTTCTCTCGTCAAGTCCCTCTGCCTGATCCTTCAACCGCACAGTACTCTCTCCACTGATTTTCCCTAAGCTCTCATTCCGCATGCCATTTGGACTAGCATCCTGCTCGTTACTAGCACCAATCCTAGCCATCATATTCGCTTCTTTAGCACCATACGGTCGAAAGGCGTCTTCTTGCGTCCGAATAGAACCAAGCGAGGTATAGTTCTGGGCAGATTTGTGTCTGGAGCCCGTACCGTACGCTGGTGTAAGGTATTTAGGCGATGTGTTGTTGCGGGAGCCGCGGCTGTATATCGAACCCAGGACACTTCGGAAAAACGGCCTCAAGCATGCCAGATTTCCTGCGATGATACCAGTGCGAGTTTCCACGATTGCCCATATTAAGAGGTTGCACACGTCCCATAACCAGTCGCCCGTCTTGCCAAGATATGGGAGGTAGGTGATCTTAACGATTGCTGCGGCCGTGGCACTAGCATTGTCAATGTCTATATGTGGGATGGACGAGAGTTAGTCTCACAATAATCCTAGCCCAAGAATACCAAGAATAGGACCCTTTTGTCGGCGTTTCATTTGCGAATTCTACAGCATAGGAACCTGCGCTCTTATTAGTGGAGGAAGCACATACCGTGTGATCACGTACTGGTATGAATACCGCAAATAGAAGATCAGTCATAATGTTTGTCGCTAAGAAACGATTAGACTCTTGTGAAAATTTGTAAGAGCTCCCAAACATCTTACCCGAAAAGGCGTAGGCGGTAGCCTTCACTATTTTTGGATCCCAACATGTGCCTTTTGCTTCATGATCCCACAGAAGGGCGAGATTCGTGCATTGTAGTAGGAGGGGCTAACCACAGGTCGTTAGTATAGAGCTATAATTGTCATATGACCTGCTGACGTACCATAATTGAAGCTAGCGTGTACAGGGCCATGAAAACTACAACATGTTAACGAGACTGATTGAATCAAGAAAGACTCACCAACCCATAATAGAAATGGTCGTTCGCCGGTAAAAGGGAGTGATTGCAATTCGCAGAAGGAAGAATCCGACCGATTCCTTGACCAACATAACCGAAAACAGATAGAGCGGCTGAGTGACGAAGTTCAACTTGAACGCCTCTTTAATTCCTTCCGGCGATATCTGATCGATATGTTTTCCAGCGCCAAAGTGAACTTCACGTATTATCACGGCTTGTTCAATAATACACTACAAATGAATTAAAAAACAACTCCGAGAAAACATGCAACATGGACTGACCACAACCATAGCGGCGATCATGACATATTCCTGCGGTATGGTAAGCTTATTGAGTTCTATCGACGTCTTGGAACCATACTCACATCCCAGCCGACATTACGGATCATCTTCACCCTCACGTATAGGCGGGCGACCAGCGTTATCAAAGCTATGATAGTTAGATAGTTACTGTGATGGTGACTCCGAGGACGGTAGGACCATAATTTTCCTTAGGATACGTGTGAACCGTGGCCATGGTATACCACAATGGAGTATGTTTAAATTGCAAGGACACTTTACGAAGTGACGACAACCGTTATTAAGGGAGAACAATTGGGGTAAAGAAAGATTGTGGTCAGTTTGAGTGATGCTTCATAGGTCCCTCTAATTGTGGGAAGGGGGATTCATGTATCCCGGAGAGGACGGTTAGCACTGAATATAATATCAAGAAGGCTTAGGCCGTTGTGTAAACTCTATTGTGTGACATTCTGTTGTGTGCTCTCATTCGGTCTTACTAATCAACCTAGTATAGAAAAGGACCAGTATGCCATGACAATTTCCGCCACGTTAACGCCAAGCAACCACCACGAAACGCCAACAACCGCCACCACGGGCGGGGGGCCCCCCCCCCCCCCCCCCCCCCCCCCCCGCGGGGGGGGGGGGGGGGGCGGGGGGGGGGGGGGG
>JASJFT010000380.1:0-23597 GCA_030770425.1 Darksidea phi | reverse complement strand
CTGACTAAGCCCTTGTCTTGGCTTCCAACCTTCTCGGGATGCCCCGCATCCTGTGATTCGCGTGGGGTTGTAACATCGACCTTAAAGAAATAGTTTAGAATAGCTTCTATATAACCTTCGTAAGAAAGCTTTTCTACTATTATATCTTATACGTTCTATTCTACTAAGTCTTTTACTAAATCTTTTAATTATTTATTTTTAATTAATAAGTTAACTTTATATAGACTAGTAGCTTTTAGTATAACTTCTTTTTTATCTATAAACTTCTATATCTTAGAAGGCTTAAGAAAATATATATTAAATTTATTATTAATAATCTACTCTAATAGGTTATTAGGAATAGATATTACTTTTTTTTTCTTTCTATTATTTTTTTAATAACCTTATTAGCTTTTCTTAAATTTAGTATTTCTTAAATTATTATTAGTATTACTATCTATATTCTTTTATATTTTCTTAGAAGTAGCTTATTAGTTCTCTATTATTTATAGTAGGGCTTTAGTAGACTTATAGACCTCCTCCTAAAAAATTATAAAAACTTTAATAGAAATCTTTAAACTAAGTATTAGATTCTTTTTAAATAAGTAAACCTTCTTCTATACTTTAACCTACTAATTAATTAGATTATTACGATATAAAGTATTATCCTAGTATTCTAGCTCTAGTTTCGAATCTAGCTTTCTTATAGTAGTTAGGTTATATTTTATCTACTTTAGAATATTATCTAGTTAGTATAAAGTCTAATTATAATAGTTAATTAAGGACTAAGTTTACTTAAAAAACTTTCTTTTAAGTATTATATTATAATATCTAAGCTTATAAAAGAGAAACTAAATAGATATATTCTTTCTTTAGATTAATAAATTAGCTTAGATAGTTATATTAACTAAGTAACTATATTTCCTATTAAATCTATTAAGGGGGATTAGTTTCTTTAGTTAATAGAAAATAGGCTTTAGTTTTTTCTTTACTATCTTTAAATATTTAGAGTAGACTAATAGATATATACTAGTATTACTATTTACTAATTCTCTTAGCTATATAGCTAAACTATTTACTATAAGTTAAATAGGAAGTATAAATAATTTTAAATTAATAAGCTATAGTATCTTAATAAGCTATTAATAATTAAGAGATTTAATTACTCCTATATAAACTATTAAGGAGAAGTCCTTCTTTAGTAACTTTTATTTTTTAATATTATAGAAGAGATATTAGAGTTATACTCTAAACTACTTTCCTCTTTATATAAAGAGTCTAAATAAGCTTCTTTCTTAGAATTATTAGAGAAGATAGTATTAATTTTTACTTTTATAATATTTTATATTACTTTATATATAATATAATTAGAATAGTTTTATTATTTATTTCTTTTCCTATAATTAAAGTAATAGTCTTACTCTTTATACTTCTTAAAAGAGTAGTTATAAAGCTTAAATATATCTTTAAAATAAATAAGCTTCTTTTTTAATTTATTAGAAAAGGATCTATTTATAGTTAGCTACTTTTTTTTAAAGATAGCTAATTAGTTACTTTAGATAAGTTAGGTCTTTTAGTACTAGTTATTCTTAAATAGTACTTTATTAATTAAAGTCGTATATTTATAGAACTTACTAAAAGTAGAATTACTATTATTAAATAGATTTATCTTATTTCTTAGCTTAAAGTAGAACTTATTTATAAATTCTTTATTTTACTAGTAGTAAGGTAGATAGATCTTTATTACTAGATATTTAAAATTCTTAATAAAGTTACTAACTTTATTAAATATATTTATATATAGTTAGTAGAATTTAACTTTTATCTTCTTCTTTATATAGAAATCTTTATAATATTTTTTAATATATTCTAATAAGTCTATATTAGATACGAAGTTTACTTCTTTTTCTTTAGAATTTAGTTATATCTAAATATAGTCTTTTACTAGACCTACTAGTTAGGATATAATATAGACTTAATAGATCTTAGCTATCTACTAAGAGGTCTTTTATATATACTAGTTCTTATTAATAGTAAGTTTCTATTCTATATTATAGAGTTAGTTCTTTAACTTAAACTCTCTATTATTTTTAAATAAAATAGGGTTAAGGTAGAATATAATCTTCTAAAAGTTAAAGATTTATAGAGATTTACTTTAATAATTTTCTATAATATTCTCCTTCTAAATAAGAATCTATATTCTATTATTTAAAATAATAATAGTAAACTTTAGTAAGACTAATAGGGATCTTATAAAGAGAACGTTAGAATAAAAGATAAAAGTATTTTCTATTTTCTTTATAGTAAAGAATAGTATATTTAATTTTAATAGATACTTATAGTAGTTCTTATTAAGTAGAAGAGTTTATATTAGATTAAAGAATATAATTAATTTAGTAGTTAGCTCTTTTTATAAAAAGTTTAACTAGAAGGTTAAATATTAAACTAAATTCTACTAGAATCTTTCTAAGAGTCTAGGGGTTTAAAGAGGTATATAATAGATAAGAGAAGTCCTTTAGGAACTAATATTTAGACCGTTTAGCTATACTATTATAGAAGGGAGTTTTACCTCTTCTATATCTTATTTACTATTAGAATTATATTATAATAGTAGAGTTTTAAAAATAGACTTAGAATTATACTAAGAAAGAACTATAAGTCCGGTCTTAGTATAGATAACTATAGGGGAGGACTACTTAAGGTCTTTCTCTAAATTCTACTACTTACTTATAATTTTTTATACTTATTAAAGCTCTTCTTATAACTTTTTAACTTACCTTTTATAGTTATCCCTTTTCTTAACTAATTAATTAAACTTATTAGCTATAGTATTTATAAAAGTATTTCTATTAACTATATTTACTTCTATAGTATATACTAGCCTTTTAGTTATAATAAAATAAAGACTATTATCTATTAAGGTATTAATAATTAGATTAAATCCTTCCTAGGTAGCTAGTATATTCTAGACTATATTATAGTTTAGAAGTTCTTTCTATTCTTTAGTATTTATTAAATAGGGGATTTAAAATCTATTTTCTCCTTAAAATAATTTAACTCTCTTAGTATACTTATTAATCTTCTTCTTAAGATTATTCTTACTTATACTCTTCTCTTAAGAGGGGAAGATAGTCTTAAAGATCTAAAGATTAATATATATATCTTTATTAATAAATACCTTTAAAAAAGTTAGTTTATAGGTCTTAGTTAGCTTTTACTAGTATACTTTTTCTTTAGAAAAGAATATCTTACTTCTAGTCTAGCTCTAAGACCTAGTCTAAGCTCGTATACTTTTTATTCTACTTAAAACTTAACTTAAGATTTTATTCTTTTCTTTACTTTTCTTCTATAGGGAGGGCTTATAGAAGGGTAGTTTATTCGATAAAGTAGACTTTAAAGAATCTACCTAGTCTAAGAAGTTCGCTATCTTATCGTTATATTAATTTAGTAATTTAGTTAATTATATAAAAATAAGTTTATTATAGGGTTTAAAATATAGGTCTAATTCTATATAATACTTTTATAGATCCCTTCTCTTTAAGAGAGGTACTAGGTACTTTAGTAATATTAGGGCTCGAAGTAGTTAGTTTTAAGATTTATTTAAGAAAGTACTATATACTATTTACCCTAAGTACTATAGACCTTTAGAAATTTAGGGGGAGTTAATATTTAACTATTATCTCTAACTAAAAGTTAGAGATCTTAGAATAATATAAAATCCTAGGACTAAGTATAATTAACTAGAAGTTATAATAACTAAGGTAGCCTTCTAATTAACTAATAGTAGAATCGGTATATTAAAGCTATCCTAAAATAGTACTATAAGGGTATAAGAATAGAGGGTTCTTCTATCTAAATAGAGCTTAGTACGCTAAATAAACTAACTAACTATTAGACTAATCCTCGGGATTACCTAATCTACTAACCGAAATAGAAAATAAGTAAAATAACTAGGTTATCTAGGGGACGGGCCGTAATAATATTTAAAGTCTAGTAGATATTAGATAGTAATATTTATATTATATATTTAAAAAGTAGTTATTATTTATAAAATTATAGAAATAAAACGTTCTATTTATAATAAAGAAATAATAATACTAGTTATAATATAATACTAGATAATTAAATAGATAAGCTTTAATTTATATATAATATATCTTTTACTTTATTTATTTTTTAGTATAAAGTTAAGATCTTAACTTATTTATACTTAAATAAGTACTAGCTATAAAGTTAATAAGAATTATAATATAAATAATAATTAAGGTATCTTTTAGATAGCGGCCCGAATTACCTACTCGTATATTATTACACTCGCGTAGACGTTGCCTAGAACCCTAGAGCCGAAGAGGTATTGAGAAATTCGGGCCGCTGAGTGAATTCGGGGTCGCTGCGTGGTTCGGGCCGCTGTGTGGTTCGGGCCGCTGTGTGGTTCGGGCCGCTGCGTGGTTCGGGCCGCTGAGTGATGAATCACGTTGTTTTTAAGGACCGCGGTGTACTAACTCGCCTGACGTGCGGGGTTGGCCCTGGCTAGCTTAATGTCAAAACCTACCTCCTAAACATTATCTACACGCTATTTTTCTACGCAACGCAAGGTTTGGCACATATGAAGACGTGGATACAGCGTATCCAATGCCCTTGACGGTGGTAGGTCCGCTCCGGTTACAGTAATTAATGTTGCAGCTGCGTGCAAGGGTGAAGCCGCATACGCTAGCGACTGTGCGCTATCTTATCTCTCCTTGTATTATGTGGACGACTGACACTTGTCATCCCAACTCTTCCTCTAGCCGAGGATTTCGGCCAAGGTGCTTATGGAACAACAGAGGTCAAAGGCTTTTCTGATAAGTCGAGGTTTAGTTAAAGTGGTTGGAGAACCAATGGATTTACACTACATGCAAGTGTCTTTGGCCAATAATCGTGCCACGCGCCCGGCCGTTCACCATGACGGGATATGTTGCCGGGTTCCCAGCCATATCGGCAGGGAGGCCGAATTCGAGCATGGCGCCTTTCGCATCGAATATGGGCCAGATGCCACCGAGGATCGAAAAATTGGCAACGATGAGTGCCGGGATGTGTCGCAGGGAAAAGTGCTCAACGATTTCCAAAAGAAGGAGGTTCTCAGTACCTAGGAGAATGATATGCTTGGAGGAGACGGTTTAGGCTGATAAGGTTGTTCCAGCTGGGAAGGTTCGGTGTGGAAGCGGCGGCATTTACGGAGCGGAGGATGATACGAGCTCAAAGTGAATCCCGTTGTCGACTAATGGAGCCAGAGTCCTCTCTTGGACACCAGATGTGGTTCGAGTCTCGTAACTGTATTGTCTTTTCCTGTCCTACCTTGGCTTTCACCGGTTTTCCCGGCAGGGGGGGAGTGCGCTTAGGCCGAATCAGTCTTCCCTCGCCGTGCCACTTGCGGCAACTTCTGTGCGCCATGTACTGCTCCTATAAGAAGGGGCAAGGAGGAAAGGCGATTGCTGCCGCTTCACTACTTCTGCGCTGTTGTGACACAGCCGAACGATTCTATCGGTGACCTCTCATTTCCCGCTCCATTATAGCACGACGTGCCATCGCTATACAGAGAGAACTTTTTGGTGGACAAGCCCGTTCTCATACCCGTCGTCACGCTCGCCAGCACACATGCCCGGAACGCCAGATATCGCCGCGGCCCTCAAGGCTGCCGAGGAGCTCGTCGAGTCGCTCAAGAACTACAAGGGCGAGGGCCCTACTGAGCACCTGGCCGTGCTCAAGCAGGTCGAAAAGACCCGCGCCTTGCTCGAGACTCCCTTCGACGTTATGTCGCTGCAGACTGAGATCCTAGCCACCGCCGGCGTACTGCACATATTGCAGCGCACAGATGCTATCAACAAGATCCCGGCGACTGGCTCCATCACCGCCGAGGAACTGGCCAAGGCCATTAACATCGATGTATCTGCCATGACGCGTATCATGCGCATGGCGGTCTCTAAGGGCGTGGCCGTCGAGACGGCTCCAGACACGTATGCGCACAACGCCATGTCGGAGGCGTACAACCCCCTTGGTATGGGCTCTTTTTTTAACGTGGCTATGGACTTTGTTCGCTGCTGGGTGGACTTGCCTGAGTACTTCAAGACGCATAAGCCCGAGGACCTCTTCGACCTTAAGAAGTCCCCATTCGCATATAGTCGTGGCAAGGAAGGCATGACCTACTACGATGTGATTGCTGAGGATATCGAGCAACGTGAGGTCTGGAATGTTGCTATGCAGAGTATGGAGAAGAATATGCCTATATCTGGCATGTTCCCCTGGGGGACCCTCGAGGGGGCTGTTCAGCAGGAGCCTGAGCGCCCATTTATCGTCGACGTCGGCGGCGGCCGCGGCCGGGCGTTGCTCAAGATCCAGGAGGAGCACCCGGGCACCTTTGGTGGCAAGCTGATCTTACAAGATCTACCCATCGTTATCAACTCGCTCAAATCAGAGGATATTCCCAATATTGAGCCGATGATCTATGACATCTTTACACCGCAACCAATCAAGAGTAAGTCCTTAACGAGTAATATTCCCTTTCTCATGGAGTCGCTGCTGGGGGCCTATGCTATTATCAGCGTGCTGACTCTAAGAATTCAGATGCACACGTCTACTTTATGGGCCACTTGCTCCATGATTTCTACGAGCCCGTCTGTGTTCAGATCCTGAAGAACACCGTGTGTGCTATGGGGCCTAACTCACACCTGATTGTGTGTGATATGTTGGTGCCCGAGGTGGTTGAGGTCAACGGACCAAGCCAGCCATACTGGCTCGACTTCTACATGATGTGCATGACTGGCAAGGAGAAGACGCTGAAGGAGTTCAATGAAATCTTCGACGAGGCAGGGCTGGAGCTAGTCAAGGTCTACCCATCCGGCATCGGGGAAACCGTCATGCTAGAGACTCGCCTGAAGAGGGCCTAATGCAGACCAATTAGAACGAGAATGAACATAGAGGGTAGAATCCGCGACATAGTATCGTGCATAATCCGGTTGGCGCATCCAAGGGCCCCGGAAAGCTCATAGAACGTCTTAACTCTTTCGAAAATCGCATCTTCCTGACGGCCTCAGTTTGCTTGGTTTTGGCGGGGCTTTTGGGCTGTGTCTGGTTGCACGCTGACTGGATGGCCGTGTGTTCTGGAGCGCGCTAGCCGCAAGCCCCACGGTCACCATTGCGGCCCAGCAGTTAGTCGTCAATGGTCAACTTGGCGATCCGTTATCGGTAAGCCACAGTTACAGCCCCTAGCTGCCGCTAGCCATAGGGTTTGAGGACGGACCGGCGTCATTTGATCGCCTAAATAGGAAACAGCTGGGGTAACAAGTGCGGCTGCCCTGCGTCAATGATTTCCCTGCATGTAATATATCCAGGGCTCCCAATAGTGCAACTTGTCCGTTTGAACGCCTCAAATTGCGCAATTAGTACGTGTGATTTGGTCACACTGAACTTAGCCCTGAGGGGAGGTTGACGTGCCTGCGTATTTGCATTACGCCATTGGGAAGGGAAACTGTGTTTGGGATAGCTGGCCGTATCCAATACCCGCAGATGACTCTGATTTCGGCCGCTCACGCATAAGATGACTTGCTGGAATAACAAGCTGTGGAGTGGAGTCTTCTACCTTGACTGGCCCTGGAGGTGTTGGGGTTCTGGGCCTGGCCTGGCGTTGGGATTGAAATGGATTGGCTAAACCGCAGCGGCTACAATAGTTTTCGCCATCGTAATAGCGGTAAAGAAATCATGGTGCTTCTTCCCAGCTTTGACGCAATAGACATACTGTGAACTGACGGGGCTGTTGACGCGCGGTTGTGACTCCCTCTGCCTACGCCCGGACAAAGACATGGAGAGCCACCGTTGCAGCCTGGATCTCACGTTCTTTTTCCCTGAACAACAGGCTGTATTTAGGAACCGCGATTTCCATCGCTGCATATCGTAGAATTGAGCATCGTGCAACGGTTCACTTCCCCTTTCCGCCCTGTAGCCGGGCGCAACTTCTTCTCACACATATTTAATAGGGATATCTGGGGTCGCCATTCCGCCGGAAAATACAGTACGTACGTACATACGTACGTGCATTTTAAATCGCATCCCTAAAGACTGCGCTCACAACGGCCGAAGTTCGACCCCGAGCCCCCTACGCTTAAAGACTACTGGTTCCGCCTCATGGCAAGCCCTACAATCTTCGCCGCATTCCTGCAGGCGACACACTTCTATGAGAATATCTGACCGTAGAATCGACATCTGGCACATGATTATTTCTCAACTGCTTAATTTCCTTTGTCTCTTCCATACCGTGAACACCAGGGGACGATGCCATCGGCAACGCGTAATATAATATTAATATACCGGACACGAGCTCAAATTACAGAGTTAATGGTGATAACATGAAGGAAGGATTCGTCAGTGGACCCGAACTGTAGGATATCTGGAGTAGACTAGATAGACTCCTGCCGCCGCATGCCCCCTAGGGAGGCTTGGAGCGCTCCCAGCTCCCCCGTCGTTATATAAACCGAACCGAACCCCAGCCTCCGATGGAACTATTTCGAAGAGTGACACTAATGCCCGTTCGAGAAAACCGCCCAATCTGCTTTGTCGGCTTTCTTGATCCCAAATCGTTCGCTCAAAACAACCCAAGCGCCAACAAAGTTGATCAGACGGAACGAGCGAGGAATCGACCCCGGCCCAAACCCGGTATTCAGGGCGTGTTCCACTACGCTCCAGTCGAGGAAGCCAAGATTCTCCACCCGCTCCTTTGTGAGCAGCTTCGTAAACATCTGGTGGATTGGGCCCCCAACCGGCCAACTTGAAGGTGCTGAGTACGGATGCTTCTTGCGCCGGTACACCTCTTCCGTGATGAAGTCCTTGCCGGCCTCGCGGAGGATATACTTTTCTGTCAACACGTCTCGCACCGCCCCGCTTGTGTGGAACCAAATTCCTTGGTTGGATTTCTCCTTGGTGTCATCCGGAGTGTACCGCATTTTGACGCTTGGAGGAAGGTTGTTAACATAGTCGGCGAGGTGGTGATCCAAAAAAGCTGGCCGAGCCTCCATGCTATGCGCCATCTCGGTTCGATCTCCAAGGCAAGATAGAAGGTTGTTGGGGAGACCACTCTTCACCCACAAATACTCCGATGTGTGGAGAGGGTGCCACTTGTGCTGCATCTTCTCGAGCACCTCCGGGCTATGTGACGACGACACAGTGTTCCGGCAGTCCAAACCGGCCCAGCGCTCGCGAACCCAGGGAGCCATGTACTCCAGGTAAGGTTGCCACACCAGTGAGCCAGGAACCATGCTTGAATTATTGGTAAGCTTGAATGCTTCGCAGTCGTCCCAGCCGTGATTGAAGATGCCTGTTGGGTCGTACATGAGCTTGATATCTCTGCTTAACGATGTATACAGATTTTCGAGCAGTTCCGTATCCTTAGTGAGAGGGAAATCGGGAAGTGCCAAGTCTGGCTCACGAAGCAGGTCGAGCGGAAACAATGGATATCCCGCAAAGAGCTCGTCAGCTCCCTCGCCAGTGAGAATGACTTTGAAGCCAAGCTCTCGAGGCAAGGTGCTGAGAGTAAACTTGCCAACGCTGTTGAGATCCCCGTTGTGGTGTTCACAGTGATAGACTGTGTCAGCGAAGTTCTGAGCCAGCACTGCTTCATTGACATCCTTCTTGAACAACTTCACACCAAGCCAGTCAGCCGTGCGCTGGGCAATCGGGCTCTCGTCGAATCCGGAATCAGACGGGAACTGGATGGTGAAGCAGGAGACTCGCTTGGTGGCGTCTTCGCTACCAATTTTGATGCCCTCCTCACGGGCGAGGTTCGTCACGATTCCAGCCAATAGCGACGAGTCAATACCTCCTGAGAGATAGATACCGACGGGCACATCAGCACGCAGTCGGAGCTTGATTGCTTCAATGAGACGTCCCCGTACGCCTTGAACCATTTCCTCCATAGAACGTGTCTCAACTTCTCGCTGCCGAGTTGTTAGCTTGTAAAAGCTCCCAGTTGCTTCCATTTGCGATGCGCGAACAGGTCTCACCTTGTCCTTGTAGTCGGCATCCCAGTAACGATGATGGGACATCTCACCATCATCAGAGACTTCCATCCAGTAGCCCGGAAGCACCTTTTTGACACCCTTAAACAAGGTCTGGTCATTGAACTGCCAACTTCCCTCCACGAGCGACTGAACATCCCACTCAGGCTCCCAACCCATAGACATGAAGGCCTTGGCCTCGGCGGCGATCAGCAATCTCTTGTTGTCACTGTCGCTGACGACAGTGTAGAACAACGGCTTGATGCCGAACCTGTCACGGCCGGCGATTACCTTGCCATCACGATCGTCGTAGAGAACAAACGCAAACTCTCCGTGGAGATGGTCGAGGAACACCGGAGCGCCGTACACCTTGTAGAGCGCCACGAGCACCTCGCTGTCGCTGCGGCCCTTGAACTGGTAGCCATGATCGCGAGCGAGAGTTCTGTGGAGGCGATCAAAATCGTAGATCTCGCCGTTGACGACGGCATGAATGTGTCCGTCATCACTGTGTATGGGCTGATGACCCTCGGGGGAGAGATCATTGATGGAGAGACGGTTGTGGCCCAACGCTGATGCGTTGTCAGTGACAAGTTTCTACAGTGGCCGTAATACGGCCGAATCCACGTGCAAGGCGATATGAAAACTCACCGACGCCACAGTCGTCACTGATCCAGATGCCTTTCGAGTCGGGCCCCCGGTGGGCAATGATGTCGAGGCCGCGGGAAAGCTGATCTTCAAGGACGGTGAATTTCAAGCTGTCCCGATTTGCAGCAGCTGGGATCTTGCTATTTCCGTTCTTCGAAGGGACGGCGTACCGATTGGCTTTGCCGTTTGTGTGCTCAGTTGAGGATCCATTCGCATGCCCAAAGCCGTTGACCTTGGGCGTCGTGGACCGTTTCAGCGCGATGCTGACTGTGATGCCGCACATCTTAGGCGCAAGCTAGATGAAACAAGGCAGTATTATAATATGTGCAAGAAATGTGCGATGAGCAACTGCGGAATGGAATGCCGTTTGCGTCGACGAACGTACCGGAGGGACATGTGCACAAAGAATGGACAGTTGAGACGTTGCTGGCACGTGAAGGACAGGTCGTTGGCAAGGATTCTACGAAACGAGAGACTGACTCTCGGGGTGGAAAGGCCCCGTCGTCGTCCAATGTAATGGTGTGGCTTAATCCTAATTTAGCCAATACAAAATGGAGCATTCCTCTGCAATCTGTATTTCGAAACCTTGCTGGGTGGGACCAATAGAGCAAATACTAACCCGACCAAGACGAAACCCGAGTCGCACCATACACGCCAGCGCTAGTAGACGCGCTATAGAGTATCGGTGGGGCTAGCAAGCAAATAGACTACCCAACCACAGGAGTAAAGCATGTTCGAACTGGCTCGGCCAAACTTGGTGACATGAACAAACGAACAATTTGAGCACCAGCCCCATCATGATGGCTAAGCCGCTATAGCCTATGGATCCGGATCCTAACAGGACATTAGTTCGCTAATCCCCGCCTAGATTTTACGAGACAGGACGGAGGCAATTCCTATTCGCTTTCGGACTTGCGCGCGGCTTTACATTAGTGCGCAGAGATGAGCCTTGACGCAAGGGAACCGGAAAAGTATTCGAAGCATGGGGATTCGCTGGGTTGACGGCGACCTCTCATTGAACAGAACATTCGGCGGAATGGCGGCGGCGAAGCCCCGAGCAGATCTTAGGGGCGCGAGCGGGGAGGGACTACCTTATAGGTAATCGGGCCTATTATACGTGTCACGGCCCGTAGCGGGAAGGAACTACCTTATAGATAATCGTATAATAGGCTAGGCCTAGGGTCCTCGGTCGTGGACCTCGGGCTGCCTGGATCGAGGCTGACCTGGCTTGGGCTGCCTGTTGGATATCTATTAGCTACGCGGAACGAATCCCTATTGATTCAATTCGTGCTCACCTTTTTGGTGAAATGGACTAGGAAGTAGCTATCCTTATGGCCGGTGGCCGGCCCATTACAAATCGGACCTATTATACGTATTACGGCCCGTAGCGGAGAGGGATTACTTTTATAGATAATTAGATCTACTATAGTAGTAGATCTAATTAAGATAAATAGTCTTCGTATTATAAAGTAAGCGTTATATAGTTTAAAAAATATTATAAACTTATTAGTATAAGTAGAAGATAAAGGTATATAAAGTTTAATATAAAATTATAAAAGATTAGTTATAATTTTATTATTAAAGAGCTTTAGGTATATTAACTAAGTACTTTTATAGTATATAAACTAATTATCTTAATTATATCTATTAGTATAGTAGTAAGCTTATAGATTCTTATTTATATTAACTAATCTAATAAATTAGTAGATATAGTAAAGAAGATAATTATAATATAGTATATATTAGAATCTAATCTAATACTAATTTTAAAATATCTAAAGAGTTTCTTTTTAATCTAGTCTTAAACTTTAAATAATATATATTAAGCTAAATAATCTAGAAGGTTTAATATAGAGTAGTTATAATACTTTTCTTTAGCTATTCTTAATATATAACTTATATTAAAAGATTATTTATAAAGACCTAGGGATCTACTATTCCCGTCGTATCGGTTATTCTTCGAAGTATAACTTTACGGGTAAATGCACGTCCGTGTCCCGCTTCAATACGAAAAGCAAATTACAACAGTCAGGACCGGCCTTACCGGTAGAAGGAGCTTAGATCTGGAGACAAGCCGCTCGGTCATCCACAAGCCTTATAGCGGTGGAGAAGCCTTTAAGTGTCGACTAGTCTTACGTTACTTAAATTCGACTTTAGTATTCTTACCCTTGGGGCAGCCATACCCACCAGCTCGTAGCTGTCCATCCTTCCTCAAGATCATCCTCTGATCAAGTCCACACCCAACCAAATGCATATCGCCAATATTCCAATTATTATGCACTTTACCATCGAGTTCTGGGCTATTCTGTCCTTCCTGAGACAGCCTCATATCCAACTGCACGACCCAAAACCAAGCCGGGAAGCCGTCCTAGTATGCCAAAGCTACGCCGGCACACTCCTCTCCCTCAACGTGGTGTGCTTTATGTACCTTTTTTTCAGGGGAACAAAAGACTTCGATGAAGTGAGCACTGCGCTTACATGGTCCTTGTCCGTCTATCACCTATTTCCCATGAACAGGGCCTTGGACAGGATGAAGAGACGGCGACTGGCAGGGAGCAACTACAAGTCAGAGTACGACATCGGGGGTGGTCCGCAGGGAAACTTCAGAGGTCATTGCACTATATTTATATGTCTGGTTTCCGCTGGCGTATACGGCTTGCTGTCACTGCTTGCTGTCACGCACAGCGTCTAAATGGCATGCTCGTAACGATCACATGTGATCCCAAGCGTCTGCCCGAAAGGTTGAACAAGAAGAGGGCAAACACATCATACTATCGAAGAGTAGGAAATACTCTCTCGGATTTGGGGCAGCTTCTGTGTAGAATTGACTGGTGGGAAACTGTCTGAAGAGAGGCTATGGTGGGATCGACTTGGCTAAAGATTCCGGTCTTTATTACTCTCCTGGAGAACTAATCTTTTCTTCTTACTTGCCCTCAATCGTTCCATTAATAAATATAATTTTCCGTGAAATTTATTTAATTTGGATTTGTATAGTGGGAGTCTCTTTAGAAGGTCCGTACGAAATATAGTAGGAGTTTGTACATAGTAGAGGTGCTATACCTATACCTTATACACGATAATAGAGCTATAGAGCTATATATAGTACGACGAGGTAATGTTTCGAATATTAAGGCGCTGGACGAGAAATAATATATAATGCCGAACCATAGAGCCTAGTTAGGAGACTAATAGCGGTAGCGAGGAGTTAGCGTACTAATATTACCTATAGTATAAAAATTATCCGCGATAATACTAGTATCCTACTTATATCTATCTCTTATCCTTAGCTAGCTTCCTTACTATATCTATCTCTTATCCTTAGCTAGCTTCCTTACTATATCTATCTCTTATCCTTAGCTAGCTTCCTTACCTCTTCCTTAAACTTACTATTAATACCTATTAACTATATATCTTTACTAACGATCGTTTACCTAGTCCTTCGGTAGGACTTTTAGTAGGAGGAACTAGAGCGAAATAGGCTATTCGAGTATAGCGCTCTAAATCTTTTAAATATCGCGGTGGAGTATCCCCGGCGTTATAAGCGGGAGGTACTATCGACAGGGCTCCTCGATTATAATAACTATTAGTATAAAACTAACTATACGTTAGATATATTTAAGGGAACGAGCGGTAATAGGATTCTCGTATAGCTATTAGTAGTTACCTATATTATATTCCTGTCCGAGGCCCTATATAACGAGGATAGGTGTTTCGTCTAGAGGTAGCTGTACCGTCTACACAGGCTGAAGGAAAAGCTTATACAGGGAGGATCGTTATAGAAGGAAGAATCGGCCTTCTTAGTACGCTATAGAGGGAGCGAATACCTAACGTAGAAGATGGAGCTAGTATCTATAGTAGATACGATACGAACGATGGCGTAGGGGATCGAATACGGAGGAACCAGTAGTAATAGGTAGGACGGAGGACGACGGGGATACATAGCTAGGGAGGGTAGGTTATTAGCGCGTTTAACTATCTACATGTATTATTAGTAAATTAGGAGCTGTTATTATCGTGTAGTTGCTACCTATTACGTGAGATGTCGAAACATTGAAACATAATGAGGTGATTAGAATTACGAAAAACACAGCCAGCCCAGGAGCCAACGTGACGTCACGCCGGGTAGTGGCCCAAGCTCCTGGGGGAGGGTTCCGTGAAATTTATATAGTTAACGACCTATACTATTATTATAGAGGCTATTCTAATTCTCTATCTTTCCCGACGCGATCGCCAGCCCAGGAGTCAACGTGACGTCACGCCGGGTAGTGGGCCAAGCCCATGGGGAAGGGGGCAAAGCATCATATTCAAGCCTTATTCGCAAGCACAATCTGAACCCCATACCGCTCTACAAAATACACACGTCACCATCCTCCCCTCTGTCACACTCTGGGCCTGCCACTCCTCGAAGCAAACCCTATGGAGAGTGTTACCACAGCCGCCCTTACACCAAACAAGTTGTTCATGAACATGACAGGGTTCTTGACATATCGGACACCTTTCATTGATGGCGCGGCGTCGAACATGTGTACGCGTGAAAGATCTAGATAAAGAAGCCGCTGCGTTGATAGCGAGCCCTGGCGGCGACGGAAGGCTTGACGTGGGCGAGCGATGAAGAGACGGGATATCTGACGTACTAGGGTGGGTGGATGAGGAAGATGATTCAAGTTCTGCATGGCGCTGCTGGGCAACGCGAAGCGCTTCCTCCCGCGATGCGATGGTCTCTTGGAGCAGCTCGGAACGGGTATATCCGGAAGGGGGAGAAGATTTGCGCCTGGGGGTGCTCGATGAGGATGTCTGCCCTGAGGAAGTCGACGTAGGGGCGGTTGAGGAAGTCGTCCTCTGTGATGGAGTAGCTGATTTTCTCGACGCTCGCCTCCAGGCACTTCCGATGACACAACCCGGGTATGCCGCTTTCGCTCTGTCCATCCACTGGTCTACCATATCTTGGACCTGGCCTTGGTGGTTCCGCAGGCATAGAGAGTGTTCGGCGAGACGGCGAAGTTTCGAGCGGAGAACATTAGGATCGGGTTGTTGCTTTGCAATATCGAGTAGAATTTTATTAGCTTTTGAAAGGTTGCTTTGGTTGATGGGATTGAGGCATTTGAGACGCTTGGAGGGCGCCCAACCTACGCAGCGGCAGTCGGATAAGATTTGAAAGGACGGTGCGTGGATCCCAGAGGGGCGCTAGGTCGGAGAAGGTGGAAGATGTTGAGACTCGTGAGGATGGTATGATTGCGGGCGCGTGCTGCATGGCTTTAGTGGACACTTCTTGATTACGATAAGAGTAACGATGCGATGGAGAAGGAAAGCCATGGCTTACACCCAACCTGTATTTATACAAACGTGTCGACCTTAATGCGCCAAAGGCGTCAAAGGCTTAGATACCCACCTTCTACCGAGCGTCTTCCGCGGTATCAATCTCCGGCAGCATTTAGTAAGCCGGCACACGGACCGGCAACAGGATGTAACATGGATAAGCACTCTTTTCTGCAACGATTCGTTGGACCATCTTAACTGATGAGAACGCAGGGTATATTGCTGCCGCATAATAGCGGCGAAGGGGTGAAGTTTGATGATACTAAACGCCGATTCTTAACAATAGTTAAGATGCCCTATAAAAATCAGGCTGAAGCATATCCAGGCAAAAAGTTTGTTATGGACCTCTATATCGAAGCAGTGAGGGAGGTGGTAGATGAGGAAGAGGGCGCTGTCGACGACGATATTGTGTTTCTGAGGATAGATTAGTAAGCGTGGCTCAACTCCGATACGATGTCCGTCAGGTTGACTAGATATCAGGCTAGCTCACACACCAGATCAGATCACATGACTACTCCTAGCTGCTACGCCTTATCCTGTTCTATATAAGCTACTCTTGTACAGAGCTTTCACAATCAACCGCAGTTCTCACTTCTTTCCCTCACAGTGATTTACTGTGATAACTCACTATGATAAGACTTTTTCCGTAAAAATAGTTTCTAGGGCCGAGCTACCCAAGATTCATGATCCATCCTCAGCAGAGATTCCGCGAGCAACGTTTCATAAGAAACGGCCCATTATGGCATTCACTTTGGACCATAGAGGATACATGTTTGAGTTCGACAAAGGTAAGGCGGATAACGAAGTCACACTGAAGTCTGCTAACTTTGCATACAGGCGTTAGAAGGATCAGTCAATGCCAGGCCCGCTTTCCAAATATCAAAAGGGTAGCTTTCGCGGAGTGTGGCCAGTTTCTGGTCATAGACGACTCATTTTCCGACACACCAGTTCTGAGGAGGCTTCCAGAAGAGAAAAATGGCCCCGAGAAGCGCCTGACAAGACCATTCCAGATTCATTTGCTCGCTGTGAACCTTTAGACCGTGGAGAAGTTCAACTTAGGAACCTTAGTTCGAACTCCGCCATAATCCGCGACGTAGATTCCGGCTTGACGATCAACTGTCAGAGTTTCCATCTCAGCGGCTTAGCCGACGGTGCCATAACATTTAGCAAGCGATTGAGCAATGAAGTCGTAGACATGGTTGAGCTCACAAAGTTGCAGAATTGGGTGGATTTACAGCCATCAAACATCGCGGCAAAGCTACCCCAGAACAGCAGGGATATGGCACATATCGTCATCAACAAAGCTCAGGAAGCTTGGTATAGTACCGGAAACGCTCCTGATGATCGTTTACCACTGATCATTTCTCGTGATCAGAAGGCGCTGAGCATGTGGTCAGCAGCAAGCTTCAAGAGAAACCGAGCGCTGGAAGACGAAGAGTCATATGCAGCGAAACGTAATAGAAGATGATAGGCAGCCATATCCACTTAGGGTGGAAGAGCCGGCCAGTTCTCAATTTGGGATCAGATTCTTCCGCGGGGCCTGTAGTTGTTAGTGCTATCAAGCAGCTACGTTCTTGTCGTGAGCCGGTCTACCTATATATGCTACAATTTGGACTGTCGATATTGGATTTGTTTGCACTTAGGGGTCAGCCTCTCGCTGACCACCCACCTCGCCTAAGTTTTCCGAGCATTGTCTCACTTCATGGTTGTATTTGCTTGGTTTGTCAATTGTTATCATGCTGAAGAGTCTGCGCTAGTCTGGATAATGAATGCCCGGTCCGACCTGTATTATAGATTGTGATACATCTAGACACTCAATTCTCCGTGCAGCGGTCCATGACTGCACATATAATCCACGCCCCATTCTTAGATTCGCTTGGACTTGCTTTAGCTGCGCTTGTCAGATGTAAGATAAGCAGAGAAGTAAAGCATCATCATGTTCGGGACGACGTCGAACAAGGGCAATCATGAGGTGGCATATCCAGCGCGAAGTATTAGGCTCTACCCTTGCAACGATGAGGGCACCAAACCCTCCCCATTCACACCACAGCCTAGATGTTGGAATCCGAAGTTCATGGCTATCGGAGAAGACGTCTTCCCACAACGGCCAAGCGCCGGGGAAGGTGACTCTCATCCTAGCTTTTGTGAATCAGTTAATGTTTAGGGCAGACAGAGACCAGATCCCGAGCGGGTTAATAAAGAAGCGAATTTTAAAAAGACTAATAACCACTTCAAGAGTAGTAATAAGAAGTAATTAATTAAGATATAGTCAATTTAGATACGGAAGAGTTATAGATATTAAACTATAACTAGGACTATTTATTTATTTTAATTTTCTTATTTTATTTATTTTCTATTATTATTATCGTAAACCTAGGGAGAGAGGAATTATTAGTAATAAGAAATAAATAAATTAAAAAGTAAGATTTTAAAAATTATAAGCTAGTCTATCAAGTACACCTCAACTTGCCAACTGCAATCCAAGATCCTGGGATAAGCTGGCCCGAGTGAATTAATCTCTCCGTGGATCTGCGCCGATGGAAGCTCTTATGGAAATTGAGTAAGCTGCGGCTACACCTAGCGTTAGCAGACAATATGGAGCAGCGCTCTGCCCTAATCCACTATTGCTCGGCCAAATCGAAATGACTACCAAAATCGATAATCAACCCCTCTCTAGAGCTGTTGCGAGTAAGCGGTCTGACTCCGAACAAAGATTAGTAATAGTTTTGACCAAACATCTCACCGGGATAGCGCAGAGGGCCGGCCTGGCCCTGCAATGCCATTGTCTGCCAACCTCACGAGGTTATCCATTCCCTGGAAAAGGTCTCATGTGCTCAAGGAGACTATTTAGGCTGATAAGGTTGTTTGAGCTTGGAGGGTTCGGTTTGGAGCTCGTGGATTTTTAAACGGCGACATTTGCGGCGCAGAGGGAAATACAATGCCCAAGTATACAGATGACTACCTAGCTTCCCGTGCCATGAGGCCAGCAACAAAGCAGGCTCCTACTTCAAGCCTCCGAGAGACCCGGAAGCCTGATGCCAGCCGTTAATGGTTTGAATCCCTGCTCCAAGGTCTGCTGCGCTGAAGGAGCCCACCCATCCTTCCGGACTTCTTGAAGGGTCTTCCACAACCGTTCAAGGCCCTTGTCCAAGGCACCTCGAGTAACAGTAAATGTGAGTCGAAACCAGCCGAACTCTTCGGTGAAGAAACTGCTCCCAGCTGCAACAAAGACTCCATTTTGAAGGAGGCGTTCAATTACCATGCCTTCCCGCTCGCGATACTTCTTCTCGTCGTCCGATCCAAGCTTAAGGTGACGAAGATCTTGCAAGCCATCCGAGTCAGTGACGGAGGGGAATATGAATTTGCTGATATTGATCCAGATGATGTGGCCGGCATTGCTAGAAGTGAGTGTCGGGTGAGCTTTAAGTTCAGATACAAACACTCGAGGCGAACTGGTACTTACGAAGGGTAGTGGGGAATGCCATGTTTCTCAAGGAATGAAACGGTGGCTGCGTAGTTATCTGCCATTAACTTCTGGTTTTTCTCGAAGAAGGCCGTCGTCCACTTTTCGTCCTCAAGCATGCTTGCCCAGCTGTCCTGGATTATATAACTTGGCCAGCCAAACATACTACGGATAGTTAGTTAGGATCCCGGTACCATTGTGTTTTTTTCCCTTGTCTTAGAGGGAAGCATAGCAAAGGAAACTCACGCGACGCTCGCCATGGATCCAATAATGCCTTCATTTTTCGAATAGATCATCCCCAGGCGCAAGCCATTGGCGCAAAAATCTTTAGACGCTCCATAGGCCATATGGAGGAGCGAGCTATCTATATCCTCTTCCAAGTCTAGTGCCAAGCTGGAAGTGAATGGAAGGGCGTCTGGGATCTCCGGGTTCTCAAACATGGAAAAGGCGTAGATCTCATCTACTAGGAGATGAATTTTGTGCTGATTGCAAAACTTGGCTATTACTCTCAGCGTCTCAGGAGGCTTCGGAGCAAAGTCAGCATTAAAACCTTGCTACTCCCCATACAATTTGACAACTTACATAGCATCTGCCAAGAGGGTTGTGAGGACTTTATATCATCGATTAGCACATTCACAGCGGCTGAGCGATCAATGAAAGATTTGCGCGAATTGGGCTACAGGGTAAGACATACTGGGCAATCAAGACGCCTTTCACGGTGATACCGTCTTTCTTGGCCTTCATGTACGCCGCCTCAAAGGCCTTGTGATTCATTTCGGGGTCGAAGTAGTCGTCCAGGCTCTTATAACCCTCAAGGTCCTGGAAAGTAGCGGGAATGAGCACTCCACGGGATCTGGCGGGAATGACCTGACTAAAGCCCGTGTAAAGAGGGCGAGGGATGATGATCCCTTCACCCTCGTTACAGACAGACCACGTGAAGGCCTCATTGATGCCACCTACACCGCCCATGACAACGATGTGGTCTGGGTCAACGTCCTCGCGAGCATGAAACCTGGACTTCAGAAAGCCAGCCAGAGCTTTCTGGAGGCGAGGCGAGCCCGCTGGGCCCGTGCCGTAGGTAAGGTGCACCGGTGGATTACAGTGGATCTAAAGAATGTCAGTTGCTCTAGTTGTGCGCATTTTATTACAGTACATTCCGGTCGAAGAGCCCCCGGGAGCATTTCCCGAGAGCATTTTTGGGCTCCTCTCCCAATCAATCTGAAAGATTGTTGAAGTATAGATTACCTACATTTTTGACAATGTGGTCCGCTACATCTTGATGCATCAGAGCATTGTCGGCCACTCCAAGAACAACGCTGCTTGCAATGTTAACAAATCTGCTCCGCTGCGGAGATGGCACACTACATATGCAAGGTGTACTCACAGTCCATTTGGATTATCAGGAGACCATGGGTTGCCCAGGAGCTTCTTCACTAGGGTGCCAAAGTCATAGTTCACGTAAATGAAAGCGCCCCTTTGAGAGACATTGAACCTGCTTACCGCCTCCTCAACTGTGCCTCTGGTTGTGAAATCCATATTTGCAGCTGGTGGCGAGCTTGTGTACAGGTCGATGTAGAGTCTGAGAAGGTCGAGTAAAGCGCCAGATAATGCCTTACAGATGTGGACGGCTAGAAAGATGCGGTTTGTTTGAACAGTAGAGTTTGGCCTGAGTGAACTCGGCGTGGTCGATTTATGTGGGTTTAATGGAAAAGAGGCCAGCACCTGGGGGCCTCCGGAGTGTTGCCCGTGCCGTGAGGTCGGCCAGGGTTACACTAGGCCAGCCGTCCCTTGGGCCCGCTTTTTTGAAGTTTGCGCCATGTTCTCAAAGCTGCCTGCGCTAACAGGACTACTGTGTGCAGACGCAAGAGCTGTCACACCGCCCAAGCCAGCCGTTAGACCTGTAGATACGGTCAATTTGAATAGGTCTAAGAAAGGGGGCGCCAACCCGATCCTATCCTACCTCAATCAGTCAAACTGGGATTGAATCGGCATTGACTGGCTCCTGACTCTGGCACTGATTCGCTCCAGCGCTGCGGGGGTGAGGCGTTAGGGACCACCCCTATAGGTAATCGGGAATACCCTAGTCCCTCCCCGCTACGGGCCGCAACACGTATACTAGGCCCGATTACCTATAAGGTAGTCCCTCCCCGCTACGGGCCGCAAAACGTATAATAGGCCCGATTACCTATAAGGTAATCCCTCCCCGCTACGGGCCGCCAGTCTCGCACCCTCGTACGAGCTGTTGCAGCAGTGGAGTGCGGCCTCCACACCTACTCACCTCAGCGGTTGATGAACACAGGACCTCAGACTAATACCCGACCAGCCATCCTCATGACATTGTAATCGTTATATATCATATTCTCGGCACAACATTTTAATGCTATTTCTAGCGCGGCGAAGCTTGCGAAAGAAGTTATTTGCTCGGTAGCAGCTATTTAAATACGGCTAGCAATATATTTTTTCAGATCGGCGACTCTTAAGACGAAAAGTAATTTGCTCGGTAAAGTAAACTCGCCACTCGCGCACGAGTTCACGGCGCGACGGCACTGCCGCGGCATCGTCTGAGAAAAGCCATCTCAGTGCCCAATCCGGGGCCAAATGCTACGGCGACAACATCGTCCTTTCCCTCTCCCATGGACCTCAGTAGATCCAACACACAGAGTACCGTCGGGCTCCCGCTGTTTCCCCTTGTTCTATAGATCTGTCGCGCGGCCCTGATTTGATTTTCTGTCAGTTTCAGCTCTTCTTTGACACCGTCGATGATTGCCGCCCCGCCTGGATGCAATGCCCAGTCAAGGTCATCGATGCTGAGATCCTGCTGGCCAGTCTTCTCTCGGTACCGCGCAAAGCACTTCTCAAACAACGGCGGGACTGCCTTTTTGGTAAGACTGGGAACCTGGCGGGTAATGATACTTGAATATCCTGTGGTTTTGATCACGGCGCCCATGTTATGCAGCGTATCTGGAGTGATGGCACGTTCCCAGTCGAGCAACTGAAACTTGGCTTGGCCAATATCGTCCAGCCCGTACTCATTGCACAGGACGAAGGCACCGGCCGCGTCGCTGAATAGTGATCCCGCAATGTCCATGTTCTCGAGATCCGTAGCCACCTCCGCCTCGGCATACTGGTGTCTCGTGTATGGTGTGTTTAGCTCACAGGAAAAGCACAGGATACGAGCGGGCTTGCGGAGAAGCGTGGCTGCGCAGGCGACCTCGGCGGCCACGCGCATGACACTGAGGCCACCGGCACAGCCTACGCCCTGCAAGAAAATGTTCTCGACATCGTAGCTGAGTCCGAGACTGCGCGCGACCAGGTAGTCGTAACCGGGAAAACTCTGGACACCAGAATTGAAGGCAACGGTATGCGTGATGTCCTCGGTGATATCGCCGCCCCATTCGCGTAGGGCCTTGCGGCACGCCTGGGCCGTCAAGTCGACGCCATGCTTGCGGAACCAGCTGTCTAGGTCTACGATGCTCGGGATCTCTTTCTGGCAGCCGAACCCGGTTTCGAAGTTCAGTGTGGAGGCACGGGTATCAATCCCGCTGTTGAGAGTGAGCCTGAGCAACTTTTTAAGGCTAGCATGCGGCGTGTTAGCGCATTTAGTCATCGTGGGTGAGGGTCACTGGCCTGCTGGCGACCTCCCTCCCTAGAGGCAAGCTGTCCGGAGGAGTACGAGCAGCCGGAAGAAAGGAAATTCACTTACACTGGTTTCTCGGTATCATGGAACCTCTTGGCAAGACTGGCAAATTTTTCGGGCGCATGCAAATATGGAGGGTACTGAGAACCTATCCCAGTGATCCAAAGTCGCGGGAATGATGAGGACGAGGTATCGACCTTGGTTTCACTGTCTGTCGCACCGATTGATACCATCTTGACGAACTGGTCGAGATCAAGTCTGATAGGATCTCTGGAGTTGGCGGGTGAGTGAAGCTTACTTCGTGATTGGGATGGCGAAAAACGCAACACTTTATGATCAAGCACTAATCTGCAACTTGCGCAGTGCACTTGCACTAGCCTGTCTTGCTTGAGGCGACTCCTCTCCTTCCCAGGAGTCCCCATGCCGAGTCGAGGTCATAGATACCGAGATCCTGCTGGCCAGGGGGGGGGGGGGGGGGGGGGGGGGGGGGGGGGGGGGGGGGGGGGGGGGGGGGGGGGGGGGGGGGGGGGGGGGG